>CAUYQV010016805.1:0-32463 GCA_963574575.1 Galagoides demidoff | reverse complement strand
GGGGTCTTCACTGGGGACTCTAGGAGAACGCAAACCGTCCTGTCGAGTCCCAGTCTGCACCTGGAGTGTCGTGTTTGTGGGTGGAGTGGGAGGGATTGTTCTGGCTGCTCCTTCTCTCTGCTCCTCTGTTGGAGACCCTGGCATGGAGAGGGGAGCTGGACATGAAGGGGAATCCATGTAATTTCACTTCATTTCCTACGACACATGGTGAGGTATGAGTGTCTTGAGTAACAACTTTTGTTTCACTCTGTAGCCAGAGAGTGAGAATGATCCTGCAGGTGACTCACAAACCCCAGGGCCTGAAAGATTGGGGTGTCAGGAAGGTTTGTGAGCTTGTTGGATTAGAAGTAAGATCTGTAGGACCTTCAGCCAACACTGACCATTCACTTCACCTCATGTAGCACTGAGTGACTGTACAACGTACACAGGTACTTGATTTCATTTCATCCATTTCTTTACCTGCTTGATATTTTCCCCAGTTATTTCAAATGTGTAGACCCTGTCTACCTAAAGCAAAAGCCTATGACCGTGACTTTGGATTAAACTTCCTCCATCTTCGTCTCGGATCTAGAAGAAATCCAGGCATATAACATGCTGTTAAATACTGTGGAAGTTAAATACTGACATATAGCTGATAGCCACAAGACATTTGGAACATGAGTATGAATTTGTATTTCCTAGGAATAGTAAGGCAGAAAGCAGACTTATGCGAAAAAGGTTAATCAAAATCCAAATGAGCTAACTTCTTTTAAGTCTTTGAAAGACTCAATTCAAGTTAGGGAGAGGGGCAAAGAAAGGGGGATTGGAGTGTTCCCATCTAATGGGCATAATGTAGGCGTATATGACACACCTCCTGGGTGTGAGACACAACTGCAACAGGCACTTGACCTGGCAATGCAAACATGGTAACCTAATTCTTTATACCCACTTATTAATCTGAAATTTAAAAACATTTTCTCTTCTGCAGTATGTGCTGCAAGTACATGCTTTAAGTACAGGAGTTTTTCTAAAACTGGTTGCCCTAGCTGCTGCATGCGGTAGTCTCAGGTAACAGGTGTAAATACACGTCTCATTCTGTGGCGTGCTGAGGGCTCTTGACACTGTGCTTTCCTGCTCCCAGGCTGCCCTGGGCGCTCACAAGGGCAGTGTGAGGCACCCGCACCTCTCCGTGCCAGTCACACTAGTTCTTGGAATTAGATAATTTAATGAAATGGAACCGAAATATTTTAGAAACTGATTAAATGCGAGTTTGAAAATTCATCGAATGTTTCGGAAAAGACTCAAAATTTGTCACCACAAAAGCATTTCTATTGATGTAAGTGGGTCATGGCAACTATGAAAGGGCGGGGGGGGCGGAGTATTGTAAAAATCGGGGCGGCTCCTACTCTCCACCGTCGTCTTCAGTTCTTGCTTGATTTCCAAGAAACCGACATTGGGAATCAGATTTTGTTACTGGAGTGGTTAATGAAAGAAGATCCAAGTGGAACTCCAGTGAGTAGGCCCTTGATTAGAGAGCTAGTGTGACTTGTCACAGGTATGTCACGTTAATCAGCACAGGTGTGAGTTATGATGAAGTTTTAAGGTGTGTATTTGTTGTTTTTAAAGGATATTCGCTTTATTCAGGTTTTTACTATTAATTGCCTCAGGCCTGAGTATGTTGGGTGAGAAGGTTTGGCTGTATAAATTACTATCAGTATCCAAGATAGAAAAGTTTCTCTGTGTATTGAAAGCCCTCTTTCTCATTCCATTTGCTACTGCTAATTTTCAGATTTTTTTTCCTCCTCTTTATAAGAAATAGTTGAGTTATTACAGGCATCTGACACTGGCTGATGTCTTAGCCTAGCAACACTTGCAGCTCCTCTGAAGACCATCCTTCTCACCCATGACTGGGCTGGAAGGCTCCAAGACCAGCTCTTGTCTAATGGATCAAAGTGCTGTCAAGTTTCTCCAAAACAGTGTTTTCCTCACCCTACGTTCTCTCTCCTTCATTCCTGTTTTTATTAAGCATAGGAATGATTAGAATCTAGGACTATGTGTTGATGAATTGGAGGTGACATGCTTTTGGAATCTCCAGTGTTAACTTTGGAACCCTGCACTGTTGGGATGAGAAGAGGGCAGGGCCCTAATGGTTAGAGACCCAGCGAACCTCACAGAAAATGTGGGCCACGGGGACTTGGCTTTGATGGTCACAGCTAGCAGCTGAGACAGGTCTTTTCTGATAGTGCAGTGGTTCTGAAGCATTTGGCAGGAGGTCCGAATGAGATTTTCGTACAGAAAGGCCTCACACTTTTCTATCTCTGTGATTCTCCTTGCTATAATTTTTCTTTTTAGATTCTTAATGGGATGACTTGATGTGCCATGTTGCAGCAAACAGTGTGTGACTTGCCTTCCTAATGTAGCTTCGATCCCTCAAATTATCCGTAGTCATATACTGGGCATCAATGCACGGATATGTGGGGAAAATCTATGATAGGCATGAGACGGCTGCATTTTATGAGGTTAGCTAGAGAAAATAATGTTTTTGGTCCCTGCAAAGTGATCCTATTTCCAGACATCAGAAAAATGTTGAGAGGGCCAACTGGCTCTGATGACTAAATCTCATCATGAATAGAAAAGGAACTGAAGAATCGTGGGGTGAGGGATGGAATCTAAGATTTAAAAAAAATAAGGTTTGAAGTCTTTAGGATGATAAAGTTAGTATGAGTGTTTGCTACTGACTGACGGAAGGCATTTTATTTGGCTTAAAACCTCCACGTGTCAGTTTTCTGAAGCAGATCCTGTCTTCCCATTAAGAAAATCAGCCCTGGTGACTGAGTCTCTGGGACCCAGAAGACCAGTGCTTTCACGTGTCCAGCAATGAGTTAAATGAAAGGGTGAAATTTGGCTAAAGATTCCAAAGTGTGATTTATACCTGTAGCTGTGAAAGACCACCCTGGCACAAAGGGTCTGCCTTCATAGGCTTTTTTCCCTAACCCTGAGATGACACGGCCTCCTATGAGGGGAGGGACGAGGCAGGCAGAGGCTTGCAGGGTGGCTGATTCCTGCACGAGACGTGTCTGGTTGCCTAGATAGTAATGTCACAGAGACAACTTTTTAAGACTAAGTGATGAGAGGGTGGCTTCTCATCTCTCCGGAGTAGCAGAGTAGTCAATTTCCAGCAGCAGAAACCTGGACAGAAGGATGTGTCAATATGTAATTTGCAAAGCATTTTTCTATCGCAAGTTTAGAGACATAGTCATGTGCTTTGTACTACACTGTTGTAGCAAAGAGGTGAATGTCAGAGGAACATTTCTTCAAGAAGAGCCTTCTAGTGCAAGAGCAACTGAGGGGGTTTGTCTCCTGTGCCGGCTGATTTAGGGAGGCGGCCCCCTGGGGCTGTGTGCAGTCTTAGCCCTGGCTTGCACTGGTGGTGATGGAGGTGGAGTGTGTATGTATGTGTGTGTGTGTGCGTGTGTGTGTGCTCCGTGGGTGATAGCTCAGGTGCTCGGGGGAGGTGCAGGTTTTGTCCAGTGTCTGAGCCCCCTGCTGCTACAGTGTAGAAAGCCCTGGGCTTCTGTATTCAGAGTGTGAGAGGGGAATGGAGCTGTAGTCCAGGACCCCCAGCCCCTCCCCTCTGCCTTTGCTCCCAATCCACCTCTCAGGTTCTGCATTCCTCCTTAGGCCTGTGGATCCAAGCGTGGCTGCTCTGTCCTCTCCCACTTGGAGCTTTCTGACCAGGCTGGGTATATCTGTCCCCTCTCCCTGGGTTTCTTTCCCTGTACCGTCACCTTGTGCTGGTTTCTGGCGGCCAGGCCCTCCTGGGCTACAGGGGGCTCCCCTTTACCTTCCTTTCTGGTGTTGCACTTGCCCTGCAGGTGGGTTGCAGAGGAACCCTGGGCTTGGAGCATGAGCTGGATTCCAGTGTGGGCCTTCCTGCCTCCTGGCTCGATGCCAGTTAGGAATTTCTATAAATACTAGAGGTTTCTTTTGGGAAACAATAAGTTGCCTTTTTGACACTCTTGGGCCTGACAGCAGCTGGGTGATATTTCTCTGTCAGCTGATGAAGATGCAGTGCCACTGCCTTGTGGGGACGGAGACACGTGAGGCCTGCTCTGTGACAGGTCTGAGCTTAGGCATCCACGTCCTCTGGGTGCTGGCTGTAGGGTTCTCACAGGGGCAGCTGTCTCTCTCCCCCCATGCGAGTGCAGAGACAGTTTAGCCCTCTGGCTGAGAGATTCCATTCCTCTCTCCTCTATTCCACTATTTTTCCTTCTCCTTACCTGCCTCCTCTGCCTCCAGGCCTTGGCCTGAGCTTCTGGCTGGGCCTGCCCTGCTTTTGGCTGTGCCCCTGTCATACCTCTGCCATGTAGCTTTGGGCTTTGTGTGTGTGTGGTCTCCTACCTTGCCCTGTCCCTGGACATCACGGAGGCCAAGCCCAGTGTTCTGGCTGTGCCTGTCCTTGATGTCAGGTGCATTAGGTTGCATGTCCTATTTTGTGTCCTGATGTCAGAAACCCTGGAAACCATCTTCCATTCCTCCAAAGATGGTCATCTTCCTATGAAGCCCCCTGAGTGGCCAAGTGCAGCCTCAGTCTGAGGTGGCTTTGAAATCGTGAGTCTCTCCTTGTGGCAGGAGACTTCAGTGCTTTGCCTTTTTAAAAAAATCTCCTCCCTTTTATGCCCACCCCGTCAAGACTGTGACCTGTTTTTGCCCATGGTCCTGTTTTCTAGGTAAAAACAAGCTCAGTGGCTTAATCAGATAAGCATCTCCCATCATCTGTTTCCTATTAATCTGTCACAGCTCCCAGGTGGCAGACCCCACAGAGTGTTCATGTGTCTCGAAAGCCCTTGGTCTGGGCAGGGGGAGGAGACTTCTATGGCAGGTCGGCCTGTCAACCTCTCCACCTTGTGTGGGCTGCTGCCTTATCAGACTGTGATTGACAAATGTGTCCAGCCCCCCACCCTCCACAGAGACAGGAGGGGAGAAAAGACATGAGGTTTTAAAACACCTTGCCAGGTTTTTTGACCTACGTGAGAGTCTAGTCATTAAATGCTGGTGACTGTTAAACACTGGTGACATCTTTCTACAAATGCTATGAAATTTCATGGTATATAGGTCAGGAAGGATTCCTCACCCAAAATGGAAAAAACAACTAAAGAATGAATTTAAAAAGTGGCTCTACCATCTACAGCAGTGGTTCTCAACCTTCCTAATGCCACGACCCTTTAATACAGTTCCTCATGTTGTGGGGACCCCCCCAACCATAAAATTATTTTCATTGCTACTTCATAACTGTAATTTTGCTACTGTTATGAATTGTAATGTAAATATCTGCTATGCGGGATGTATTTTCATCGTTACAAAGGGGTCGGGACCCACAGGTTGAGAACTGCGCCTTAGAGGGTGGTTTTGATGAGCAAATTAAAAACTCCATATGAGAGTGCTATGTGAAGTGCTCTGTGTGTGTCCGATAGATACAGACATGCAGATAAACATAAATACAGGGGATGAGCAAAGTATCACAAGAATGGAAGAAAAAGTATCCAATATACACAGCCCTATTATAAAACTAATTTATAGCTCATATGAAAGCTATAACCTAATTATAGCCTAGGAATATGAGGAGGGGGGAGAGGGTGGGGAAGGGAGGGGGGTGGATGGGTGGAGGGAGGGTGATTGGAGGGATCACCTCTATGGTTCATCTTACAAGGGTACAAGTGACTCTTCCTGAAAGTAGAATATAAACGTTTTAACACAATAACTAGGAAAATGACATAAAGGCTATGTTAACCAGTTTGATGAAAATATTTCAAATTGTATATGAAAACACCACACTGTACCCCATGATTGCATTAATGTACACAGCTATCATTTAATAAAGAAAAAAAAAGACTATGCCCAGAAAAAAAAAATACAGGGATGAGAACATTCTACATATGGCTGGGAAACTCAGGGCAGCTATAGAAATTAAAGAGGCACCAAGAAAAGAACAGATGTGAACAAATATAAATTAAATCATGGAAAAGTAAAGTGTAGATCTCAGGGGCTCTGCTTCACTTCATATCTGTACTCTATCCCCCTCCCATTTTACTTTATTTGAATTATTTATTACTGCTTTAGGGCTTTGTTACCTTTCGCCTTTAAACATCTCAAGGTGTTGAGTAATGGGATGTGAGCATTGCTTTAGAGCACTGTCAGTGTGTTTGCTTTGCACTCTCCTGATGTTTGTATCCTGTTCAGTTATTTAACAAGGAACACGAAATTCTGGCCAAGGAAAATTTATAATAGGGAATGTATTCACATTGATAGGGACACCTGAAGCAGGTGTTATGGATTTAAATCATGTGCTGGCAATTAGACTCCGAAGGTGCTCCCCAGCAAAAACACGAGTTGTATTTAGAAAATGATTCCTGGCAAGGAAACGGTTGTGCTTTTGAATGATTCTAACCAGAGCTTCTGTGCAAATGTTCTCCACTCACAGATCTGGCTGCTTTTTGGTGTGATGTGAACTCTAGTGACTAGCTGTTTGTGCCTATGGCTGCCCCCATGAAGAGACAACTTAATTCTTTACACTAAACAATCAAAGTCTTTGATGGGAAACAAAATTCTTTTACTAAAAATTTCCAGAGGGTGTGGGAGTTGAAAAAAAGGATGGATGGCTCAAAAAGTGTTACAAATGGTGGTTAAGGATTAGGTCTATGTCCACGCAGTTTTCACATCTTACTATTTCTATTGTTAGAAATACCTAACGGAAGCTGGATGCAGTGGCTCACAGCTGTAATCTCAGAACTTTGGGAAGTTGAGGCAGGAGGATCACTTGAGATCAGGAGTTCAAGATCAAGCTGGCCAACATAGTGAGAGCCTATCTCTGCAAATAGTTTTAAAAAATTAGCTGGACGTGGTGGCGTATGCTTATAGTCCCAGCTTTGGAGGCTGAGGTGGGAAGATCATTTGATCCCACAAGTTCTAGGTTATAGTGAGCTGTGTTTGTGCCACTGAACTCCAATTTAGGTGACATAGTGAGCCCTATCTAAAAAGAAAAAAAGTCTAGTGGGGGAAGGGAATATGATTTAATTTAAATGAGGGGGAAAAAAGGCACTGGAGAATTTGTTACAAATATTATTATCTCAAATTCATATGCAGGAATAATAAGAGAATAGCTAAGGAGAACATTTAAAAGGTTTTGTTCATTATTTTGTCTCTGAAAGAAAGAGAACAGATTCTGTTGCTAATTGTTCCAGAAGTAAGGCGATTTATCTGTAATCCCAGTAACTGGACTGTGGGCATGTAGGCAGGAAGAGACACTATCTGGCCAGGATGGGAGAAATGGTGGGGCCAGGCCTGATGCTAGGCAACCTGCCCACACTTCAGTCATCTCTTAGCCTTTACAAAAGACCCTCCTTTAGAGTTGATGGTCAGTATAATAACACTCTTAAAGAATTCGTAAGTATTTCAAAAGTTGTAAAATGCTACAAAGATTATTAGAGGTGAGCTCTGCAAAACTAAAAAGGACTCCTGTTTACTTCAGACTTCAGTTTGCAGCCTGGTACTCCTCCACCCACGGTTTCCTGGGCCCTCACTACCCCTCCTGAGCCATGGTGGGGTCTGGAAAGGTGGCCCACAGAGCTAAGGCATCTTGTCTAGGCCCTGCAGTTGGGAAGCGCGGGACTAGGGTAGAATCTTTCAGTTAGTTCCCTGAGTTTCTTGCCTGGCCTGGTACTCTGCTTTGTGGCCATTTGACAGCATCTTCTCTGGAGGGATGATTGCTGAGGCCAGTGCAGCCCTGCTGGTCTGAGAAGTGCTGCCAAAACATCTAAATAAATGGTTTTTGAAATGTTTTCTCTAAGGGAAGTGTCACTAGGCTTTGGGGGATGGAGGATGGTGTTCTGGCTGAATTCCAGCGTGGTTCACAGATTGCCTTAGGGGAAAGTAAATCAGCTGAGAAAATGGACTTCACCCTTACAGAGCCAACTGTGTTTAGGAATGTCCTGGAATTCCTCCTGTGAGCTAGGCAGCCCTCTGACCCCTGCAGATGGAGCAGGAGCTTCCTCGTTCCTTCTAGGCTTCTGTCCTGCCTGGCTGGCTGTCTGGCCTCTTGTGTCAGGCTTTAGGTTGGGAAGTCCCTGGAAACGGGCTTTGACTGGCCAGAACCATGCATTGTCACCTCTGGCTTTCGGAGCTGCCCAGGAGGAGCAGGACGTTTTGGGCCCAGAGCTGCCAGTCTGCCCTGCTCTGGGCTTGAAGCGCTGGTCCCGCTCTGGGAAGACCTGTGTGATGTGGGTTCAGTGCAGGGCAGCGTGCTCTTGCACCCTTGAGAGTAAACTGTCATGCCCAGCCCAGTACATTGTCTCACCTGTAGGAGACCCTAGGTTATTTGTTGACTGAAGAAATAATCTAGGGTTGACGGATGTTTATTAGGTTTGATTTGTTTACCTCAGAGATGAATTTCTTTGGTTTTTCTTTTTTTCAGGAAGAATAAGAGACAATAAGTGGAATATATGTAAACAGTTATAAAGCTTTGAAAGTAGGGGGAATGCCATTTTAAGGAGCATTTTAAAGCAGACTCTCAGTGCTTGAGGGGGTTGTGTGTATCTATAATGGAACCATTGGTGTGTGTTTGTGGCCTGGGTGCCCTGCCGGGTAGGGGGCTCTGTGATGGGAACCATCAAGGTGGGGCCTGGGGCCTCCGTGGGGCTGAGGGCACAAAGTTTGAGTCTGAGGCTGGAGGTGGTGGCGGTGTGGGCTAGTGACCTGATGCTAGATTGCTCCATGGAGCATCTGGGGCCTCCCTGTTTCAGGTGCATGCTGGCTGCTTTTGGAGAAATGTAGCAAATCAACAGCAGACATTGTTGATGGGTGAATGAAGAAGCAGGTGGATGGTTAATTAAGGATGGTCTATGAGTCTTCCTGTGATCGCCTGGTAGGGGGCTCCAATGGGGAGCTGGTTCTGATTATCCGAGTGGGAGTGTGGCTACAGCCTGGTGGGTGATTGATGCAGGTGGCCGTTTCTATGCTGGTATAGGGCAGCTTTGGAGAGCCCTCTGAGCACTATTGTCCCCTGTTCTCTAGCAGGCTTCTCCCGGGTGGGTGGTGTGTGTGGGTGAGGTTGTCATCTAGGAAGGGATGGACAGGAAGATGAATGGATGGAGCCTAGGGATTAGGTTTGAGGATTTTTGTCTGAAAGTAGAGCTTGTGTTATTATGAGTCACAGTATTCTGTCTGCCACGTCTTCCTGAGATGGAGGGATTTGGGGGTATTCTGCAGCTGAGTTATATTCAGGCCCTGTCATGACCATTGTCAAGCACCTGCTGTGGGCAAGGTACTTAACGTAGGTTATCTCATTTATCCTCCTGACACATGACATTGACCTTACTTTATAGGAGGAGAAAACGAGACTTAAAGAGGCTTATGAGCTTGGCCAGGACACAGAGCTAGGAGTTAAACCCACATCTGTCTGTCAAATTGAAAAGTTCTGTTTTGTCACAATAGGCAATTAACTTTTTGAAAAGTAAATTTCCACTAAGCAGTTAATGCTTACACCTTCTACCAGCACTGAGCAAAGCACTTGGAAGATATTATCTTCTTTAATACATATAGTAACTTCTGAATCAGAATTACTGTGTCCACTTAATAGATGAGAAAACTGAGGCACTATGGTTCAATTGCTTGGCCAAGGTCCTGTGGGGAGCATATGACAGAGCTGAGATTTTGCACCCAGGTCTGCCTGACTACAGGTCTGCTTGACTGCCTGTGTTCAACCTCTGTGTTCTGGTGTCTCCAGTGACACTGGCTATCCTCAGCTGGGGACTTACTGCGCTCCAGGTACATGGAATACTCAGCAAGCACAGTTCTGGGCTGAAGAGAGAACACAGGCTCTAGAAGCTGTGTGACCTTAGACACATGGCCTCACTTCTTCGAGCCTCAGTGTCCTCATTTATCCAAAGTACATGATAAAAATCTCTGACAATTGCTGTGAGGATGAAATAAATATTTCATCAGTACAGGATTCTATTTTTAAAAATTAAATGTTTATGTTGGGTATTGATGTGTAGGCTCAAAGAACAGGCAGAGCGGGGTAGTATGTATCTTAGAATCTGATGAACTGGGGTTCCAGTCGTAGCTGGCCTCTGTATGTTCACCTCTTGTAGGTCTGTGTACTTCTAACAGTGAGGACCAAGGGGTCCTCCTGCTGTGGCTCCAGCACTGAGGGAGACAGTGTGTGAGGGTCCAGGCACAGTGCCGCCCACAAGTGCTTGCCACACCCTGGGTGAATGGTGGCAGCAGCAGCATCACTACCTCTGACGAGAAGTTTTATGTTTTTGTTTTTGCTTCTTTTTAAATTATTAGAGCAAAATTGAACTTTGGGTATAGTGACTGTCAAAGCACTGTCAGTGCATCTGGATTCCTAGGGAAGTGACTTGGATAGAAATGTGTGTCTTCCTCTGATTCTTAAAAGGGTGTCCTGTTCCATATTGAGAACTGGACAACAAAATCATTACATTTTTAATGTTGGGACATTCCTGGAAATGAAGGCTTTTAATCCTGGAAGGAATCCAGGGTGACTAGGAGCCAGAAATTTTAAAATGGGGCTATACATTGTGGAATGCTTAACTATGAAAATCAAGTAATGCTCAATTAGTATGATTTAAGTGTGTTTTAGCTGCCCCCTTTTTCTGAGTAGCAGACACATGTAAACATGTAGGTCAATAAATTTCCATTAAGATTTTATCTGTTGGCTCAGAGCCTGTGGCTCAAGCTGCTAAGGTGCCAGCCACATACACCTAAGGTGGCGGGTTCGAATCCAGCCTGGCCCGCCAAACAACAACGATGGCTGCAACCAAAAAATAGCCGGGTGTTGTGGTGGGCACCTGTGGTCCCAGCTACTTGGGAGGCAGAGGCAAGAGACTCACTTGATCCCAGGAGTTGGAGGTTACTGTGAGCTGTGATGCCACAGCACTCTACCCAGGGTGACAGCTTGAGGCTCTGTCTCAAAAAAAAAAAAAAGATTTTTATCTGTTATGGCTTAGCACCCATAACTCAGAGGTTGAGGCGCCAGCCACATGCACCAGGGCTGGTGGTTTTGAACCCGGCCCAGGCCTGCTAAACAACAAGAACAACAACAACAAAAATAGCTAGGTGTTGTGGTGCGTGCCTGTAGTCCCAGCTACTTGGGAGGCTGAGGCAAGATAATCGCATAAGCCCAAGAGTTTGAGCTTGCTGTGAGCTGTGATGCCGTAGCACTCTACTAAGGGTAACATAGTGAAACTGTCTCAAAAAAAATTTTTTTTTAAAATTGTTTTTACAAAACGAAATTGTCCAGCCCAAGGCCTGAGGACAATTCTGATCCCAGGATTTCTGCTTAGCTATGGCATTAGCGCCATTTTTATGGTTATCCTGTTTTGGATACATTATTAGAATGCCTCACTTTTGGTAAGCACTGAACAGTTAGCATGTTTACTGAAAAGCTCTCATATTCATGGAAATTAAGTAGGTTTTGTGGCAATGAAGGCAGCTTTCTGCCACCCCTGTGTTCCCAGGTTGTGCCCTCCCCATGGCCCTATTGGCTCGGAGGATACAGCTCCTGGGCACACACAAAGGTGGTCAAGTGCGTGAATAGGCAGGAAAACGCCACCACAAATCACCAAGTGCTGGTGATATTTTACAGTAATTTTAAAGTTAACAAATTATGCTCTGAGCACTGTAAACACAGTCAGATATTCTGTAAGAGTTGACACATACAAAACATTCAAATAGATAAGCTATTCAAATCACACCTGAAAGGACAACTTGTATGTTTTTTCCCTAATAACAAACATGCTAGTGATGGTAAATTCTCATAACACATGCAGTAATAAATTTATCAGCTTAATTCAGCATTTGGAAGGTTTTTCAATGACTAGTTTGCCCTGGGTACCTTAGAAGCTGTCCTATGAGGTCATGCATTGGCCCCTCGCTTTCCTGCAGCTCCAGGTGCCCTGGGCATGGGTGCTGGGGTTGGCGAAGGTGACATGGGTGGCCAAGGGTAGGCTGACGAGGCACTTCTCCTTTATACCACTCATTGGCTCGGGGCACCAGAAAGCAATAGAGAGTGCCACAGAGCACTTCGCACTTCGTAAAAAAGCAGTAAAGATAATTAGTAGCCCATTGGAGGCTTTCATAGGAGCTCCACAGAGTTGTCCTGGCAAGGAATTGCTCAGGCCGGTGTGGATTACCATGTGTGCTGTATGTTTTCTTTGATACCAAAATATTGAAGGATCAAAGTGGCATGTCCATTGAGATGGAGTGTAAAACGCCTGGAACAGCTCACGCCAGGCTTCTAGAAGGTAGAGCTGCTGGGGTGTGTCTCAGCGGGGATCAGGTGGGATACTTGGGGCAGCTAGCCTGGGGGTTCTACGTATAGCCTTCCCTCCTCTCCTTCAAAGTTTGGGTTCGGTCCCTTCTGGGATCTGACTTGAGGCCTGCTCTTCCTCAGCATTCACTAGGGCTCAAGGCCAGTGATTTTCAACTGGTGTGCAAGAGAGGATGTTAGATGTGCTGCAAACATTTTTAAAGATCATTAATTAACTTATTTTTGAAAGAAGTTCAAAGCACAGTATATCCTTTTTTTGAGACAGAGTCTGTCACATTTGGTAGAGTGCAGTGGTGTCATAACTCACAGCAACCTCAAACTCCTGGGTGCTAGTGATCCTCTTTTGTGTTAGGCTCCCAAGTAGCTGGGATTAGAGGCACACACCACAACACCTGGTCGTATTTTAGATATGTGGTCTCACACTCCTGAGCTTAAGCAATCCACTCTCCTTGGCCTCCCAGTTTTACTCTTTTTTTTTTTTTTGATCAACATAATTGAAGTGTGTTGCAGAAATTTAACTATAGGTTCAAATGTGCCATGAGATAAAAAGGGTTGAAAAACACTGCTCTGGGCTGTGGTGTCTGGCTCTGGGGCTTGGGGAATATTGGGTTCCTAGTGCAGGATCCCATTCATGGGCCAGGCAAGAGACCACTGACCTCATGGGCAGGGCATCTAAAGCCTCTTCCAGAGGAGGCTGTGCCTAAAATCGAAGAACAAATACTTAAAATTTCAGAAGATTAGGGGTACACACTTTTTGTTAACATACTTTATTTTCATACAGATTGAGTCAAAGTTATCAAAGTTATAAGTGTGCCCTTCACCCTGATGTGCACACTGTACCCACTAGCATATCCCCCCACTTGATTTTCATTAAGATTTACTTTTATATATACACTCAAGAATTGATTGATTAGTTACAATTTGGTATTGAGTATATTGTTTGTTTCTCCATGCTTCTGATGTTTCACTTAAAAGAATTGTTTTCAGGCCCATCCAGGTTGTCAGAAAAGATACCAGATTGCCATTTTTTTAAATGGGTGAATACTCTGTAGTATGCAGCTATCATATTTTATTGATCCATTCATGTATTAGTGGTCACTCGGGTTGTTTCCACATCTTTGTGATTGGTATTTGTGTTGCTATAAACGTTCAAGTGCAGGTCCTTTTCATAAAATGACCTAGTTTGTCATTGGGTATATACCCGGCAGTGGGCTTGCTGAGTCAAATAGTAGGTCTACTTTAAGTTCTTTGAGGTAATCACCATACAGCTTTCCAGAGTGGCTGTACTAGTTTGCAGTCCCACCAGTAGTGGGACTTCTTCTTTCTCTCCACACACACGCCAGCATCTGTTCTTTGGGTCTTTTTGATACGAGCCATTCTCACTGATGTTAGGTGATATATTAGTGTGGTTTTGATCTGCATTTCCCTGAAGATTAGAGGTGTTGAACATTTTTTCATGAGTTTGCCATTAGTACATCTTTTTTTTTTTTTTTGAGACAGAATCTCACTGTGTCACCTTTGGTAGAGTGCTGTGGGGTCACAGCTCACAGCAACCTCAAACTCTTGGGCTCAAGCGATTCTTTTGCTTTAGCCTCCCAAGTAGCTGGGATGACAGGCTATTGCCACAATGCCCAACTATTTTTGTTGTTGTAGTTGTCATTTTGTTGTTGTTGTTGGCAGGCTGAGGCTGGGTTAGAACCCGCCAGCCCTGGTATATATGGTCGGCCCCCTAGCTGCTGAGCTATAGGCACTGAGCCACCATTAGAACATTTCTGTTCATGACTTTCGGCTGCTTTTTAATGGGTTGGTTGTTTCTTGCTGATTTGCTTAAGTTCTCTGTAGATTCTGGTTAACATTCTGGTTATCAGATGTATAGCATGTGACTGCTTTCTTTCTGTGGGTTGTCTATTTGCTCTTTTGATCATGTGCAGAAGCTTTTTAATTTGATCAGGTTCCATTTATTTTTGTTTTTGCTGTGATTGCTTTTGGGGTCATCTTCACACATTTTTTGCGTAGGCTGATATCTATAAGAGTGTTCTCCAACATTTTCTTCTAGAGTTCTTATAGTTTATTGTCTTAGGTTTGTTTTTTATCCATTGTGAGTTAATTTTTGGGTGGTGAGAGGTGCAGATCTTATTTCAGTCTTTTATATGTGGCTGTGTAGTTAACCCAATGCCATTTATTGAACAGGGATTCTTTCCCCCCGCAGTGTGTTTTTATGTTTGTCAAAAATCAAATGCCAACATGAGGACGATTTCATCTCTGGGTTTTCTGTTCTGATTCATAAGTCTATATCTGTTTTTGTGCCAGTATCATGCTGTTCTAGTTACAGTAGCTTTGTAGTATAACTTGAAGTCTGGTAATGTGATGCCTTCTGCTTTATTCTTATTATCTAAGGTTGCATTGGCCATTTGGGTTCTTTTCTGGTTCTGTATGAAGCACAGAACTATTTTTTCTAGATCTGCAAAAAATGGCATTGATAATTTAATGGGAGTTGCCGTAAATCTATAAATTGTTTTGGGAAGTATAGCCATTTTGTCAATGTTGGTTATGCTGATCCATGAACATGGTATATTTTTCCATCTTCTGCAGTTTCTTCAGTGTTTTATAATTATCCCTATAGAGGTCTTTCACTTCCTTTGTTAAGTATATTCCTAGAATCTTGTTTCTTGCAAAACTAAGATTTTTATGCAAGGGAGAAATAAAGACACAAGCAATAGCTGAGGGAATTAGTGACGACTGCAAGAAGTACTCAGACCTACATTACACATGGAACAGCACAACAGACATTGACCAATGTAAAATCACCCAAAAGCTAAAGTTTAGAGTCCAGATACCACAATGGCTCTAGAGGTATTACAAAGCAGTAAGGGTCTACCCAAAAGAATGAGCAAAAACCCACCACACGTATCTATACTTTCAATAAATGTGAATGGCTTGAATGCACCACTAAAGAGACACTTGGATGAATGGATAAGAAAACACACTGAAGTATCTGTTGTCTCTAGGAAACACATTTAACCCACAAGGACTCATTTAGACACAAGGTGAAAGGTTGGAGAACAATATTCTATGCAAATGGAACCAAAAGAAAGCTGGTATAGCCATTCTCATATCAGGCCATATAGACTTAAAATCAACCAAAGGGAAGAAAAAGATTATCACTATATAATGGTGAAGGGAAAAATGCAACAAGGAGACAATCATAAATTTTTATGCACTCAACACAGGAGTGCCTAGATTTTTTTTTTTTTTGTGTGTGTGTGTGTTTCTCAGGCCCAGGTGAGGTTCAAACTTATCATCCCTGGCATGCGGGGCTGGCACACTGACCACTGAGAATTGCAACCAGTTTAATGCCTAGATTCTTAAAGCTAACTTTATGTAAACTAAACAAAATCATAAACAGCAACACCATAATTGCCAGGGACTTCAATACCCAAAAAGATCCTACAAACCAAAAATAAACAATTGACATAAACACAGCTCTGGAACAATAGACCTACCAGAAGATTATAGAACATTCTACTTCCCATGACTGAATATACATTATTATTGCTACTGTTGTTATTTTTGAGACAGTCTGTCATTCTGTTGCTGTGGGTAAAGTGCCATGGCTCCTTAGCTCATGGCAACCTCAAACTCCTGGGCTTCTCAAGAGATCCACTTGCCTCAGCCTCCTGAGTAGCTGGGACTACAGGTGCCCACCATCATGCCTGGCTAGTTTTTCTAATTTTGATACAAATTTCACTGTTAATCAAGCTGGTCTCGAACTCCTGAGCTCAGTTGATCCACCCACTTCAGCCTCCCAGAATGCTAGGATTATAGATGTGAGCCATTGCACCTGGTCCATGAATATATGTTCTTCTCATTACCATGGAACATTCTCTCAGATTGATCACACCCTAGGCCACAAAACATGTCTCAAAAAATGTGAAAAAAAAAATTATTCCATGTATCTTTTCAGATCATAGTAGAGTAAAACTAGAAATGAATTTCAACAGAAACTCTCAGTTAAATCTGTACAAAGTCATGGAAACTAAACAACCTAATGCTGAATAACAGTTGGCTCAATGAAGAGATAAAAATGGAAATCAAATCTTCAAATGAAATGACAAGGGGGACACAAATTATCAAAGTCTGTGGGATACAGCAAAAGCTTTCCTGAGAGGAAAATACACATTCTTAAACACCCACATCCAAAAAAACAGATCACAAATCAGCAATCTAACGAATCATCTCAAGGAACTGGAAGAGGAAGAACAATTCCAAACCTAGAAGAAGAAAAGAAATAACAAAGATTAGAGCAGAACTAAGTGAAATTGAGAACAAAAGAACTATCCAGGAGATTAATGAAGCAAAAAGTTGTTTTTTTGAGAAGATAAACTGGAGAAGCTGCTTGGTAGATTAACCAGAAATGAAAAGTAAGGAGTCTAATAGGCTCAATTAAAAATGAAGAAGTTACAACTGATGTTATGGAAATACAAAATGTCATTTCAGAATACTATAAAAATCTCTATCCCCATGAACTTGTAAATGTGGAGGAAATGGAAAAATTCTTAGAAACATACAACCTCCCTAGGTTCAACTACCAAGAAACAGAACTCCTGAACAGACCAATATCAAACACCCAAATTGGAGCAGTAATAAAAAATCTTCCAACTAAAAAAGTCTTGGACCAGACAGTTTCACACCCAAATTTTACCAAACCTACAAAGAATTGGTACCTATATTGTAGAAATTATTTCATAACATTGAGAAGGAAGGACTCTTCCCCACCTTGTTCTATAAAGCTAATATTACCCTGATTTCAAAGTCAGCGTAGGACCCAACTAAAAAAGAAAACTGTAGAACAATATTCCTTTTGGATATAGATGCAAATATTCTTGATAAAAATGTTTGCAAACTGAATTCATCAGCACATCAAAAAAAAAAAAAAAAAGGTCATAACCAAGTGGGCTTCAACCCAGAGATGCAAGGATGGTTCAACATATGCAAATCCATACATGTAATCCACCACATAGATGCCAAAACAAAGACCATATGTTCCTTTCAATTGTCACAGAAAAAGCATTTGACAAAAAAATTTTTTTTAATTTATTGAGACAGAGTCTAACTTTGTCACCTTAGGTAGAGTGCCATGGCGTCATGGCAACCTCCAGCTCTTGGGCCCAAGCGGTTCTCTTGCCTCAACCTCTCTAGTAGCTGGAACTACAGGCACCTGCCGCAATGACTGGCTGTGTATATATTTTTTGTTTGTTTGTTTTTAGCAGGTCTATGCTGGATTCGAACCCATAAGGCCTGGAGCATGTGGCCAGCACCCTAACACCACTGAGCTATGGGCAACTGACCATTTGACAAAATTCAACACCATTTTGTAATCAGAATGCTCAATGGAACAGATATAGATGGGACAGTCTTCAAATTGTAAAGGCTGTATATGACAGACCTACAGCCAACATCATACCTAATGGGAGAAAATTGAAAGCTTTCTCATTTAGAACTGGAACTAGCCAAGGTTGCCCACTTTTGTTGAATTTCTATTCAATATTGCTCTGGCAAGAACTTCTAGTGCTATCAGGCAAGAGAAAAAACCAAGGGGATCCAAACTGGGAAGAAACGATCAGGCTATTACTTTTTGCTGGTGATACGATCTTATACATAGATCACTGTGAAAGTTTTGAGATAGACTGTGTTATGGTCCATTATTTAACTTCCCAGAAACACAGTCAATAGTGTCCTTTCTGATTCACTGGTGCAAATTTCAACTTAGTGTTGGTGGGAGGGCTTCATTTGTTTGCATCAGAAGATATTACTTTTCTTAATTTTCGTGTATCTCAGAAGTTTTATAACAGCCCATGTATCTAGAAAACCCCAGAGATTCAAATGAGACTCTCTTGGAATTGATAAGTCCAGCAAACTCTCAGGTTACAAAACCAATGTACACAAACCAGTAGCTTTCATATACACCAACAGTAGTCAAGCTGAGAATAAAATCAAAGATGCAATCAATACCTTTTTGCAGTTGCAACAAAGACAATATCCATTTTTTTATAATTCTCCTTTGGTATGTATTCTTTTGTAAACAAATGTCTTAAACAAAAAACCAATAAAGGTGGGGGGTGTTGCCCTGTACTATGTCCTGGGTGGGGTCCTGCTCAGGTCAGAGGCCCAGACTGGTACAGAAGGTATTGGTGCCCTGCAGGGGTGTCCCATTTGAGGGGAGATGGTGGGGCAGTGGGCGGCAGCACTCTAATTTTGGAGCAGCATCATGAGGTTGCTGGACTTGGGGCATGGCCCTTTCTGCAAAAAATGGGGACCTTCATCCTTTTGAGCTACCAAAAGGATGAATGAATTTCCAAGGTTGCCTTGGGTTAGGAACCTGGCTTCTAAAAGCCTGGCAGGATTTTTATGAACATGAGCTTTTTGCTGTTAGGATTCAATCATCCTGTGGACAAGCTTGAAAGCATCCCTATCATTTTATGTTACCGGAATATAAGAAATATACAGAATTCCACCTGACTTAGGAAATAACACATTGACCTTTTTTAAAAAATTTTCTGGCAGTTTTTTGCCAGGGGCCGGTTTGAACCCCGCCACCTCTGGCATATGAGGCTGGTGCCCTACTTCTTTGAGCCACAGGCGCCGCCCCTTCTATAAAGGAAGAAGGCAGAGGGGTAAATGCAGGACACATAGGAAGCAATTTCATCCTCTCTGGATTCTAACCAGCGGCTACCTGCTCGAAGCTTCTAATTTTCTTCTGATTTCTGGATCTGTCATTGAAATGTGTGCTGTGTCCCTTAGACATCAGAATTTCATGCCAAATCTGAATCTCCACACTCCCTGTTGAGGGGGGGCTCCTCAGGTCCCTGTAAGGACCATACACCGGCCATTCACCTGTTCTCCAGGGTGTGACATGTCCCCTTCAAGGGCAGGCATGGAGGCTGTTCCACTCTTGGGGATGGAGGGTAAAGGGGCCTTGAAGAAGGAAGGAATTCAGGGTTTCTAGGAGCCAATCTTAGAACTTCCATGAGGCTTAGTTTCCTCAACTGAACTTTGAGGACATTGTTTATTTAAAAATTACAGAATTGTCTCTATAAATTTAATTTTTTTGTCTCTTTAAAAGTGTGGTTACATTAAGCTTTTCATTTAACCTTTTGGCTTGTTGGTGTGTTTTTCTCCAAGGATATGTGTTCCTAAAATACTAATTATACCCCTCATTCCTCTGCTTCTGATTGTATAGCATCTCAGGTCCTTATGACTCTGCCCTGATTCTTACATTGAACCGGACAGAAGCCCCAAGCTAGACAAGGAGGACACCAAAACTCCTGCAGCCCCTGGGTCCAGGTTCATCATTTCTTACCCATAAACAGAAAATGGGCAAAATGTGCTCCTGGGACTGTAGCTTAGCCCCATGAGAGGACCAGGAGGTCGGAGTGGGTCAGAGGCCTTTTCCTGCCAGTGCATTTCTTTTTTCCCTTCTTTATCCCCCAGGAGGTCAGCACTGCCAGACCTCAGAACTGTGGCAGTCACCTCTGTCCCCTCCCCTACCCAGCCACATTGGTGCCTGTTATCTGTGGTTCCTGTCACTGGGTCTGTGTCAGCTGACTTTGGGAGAATGCACAGGCTCCTTCTGCACACAGCGTCAGAATGTGGTTTTTAGTTTAAAGGAAATAAATTATGTCCTCTAATTCCTCCTTTTCTCCACTAACACATTGTGATAGGACTTTCTACTGGACTGACAGTCCCACATGCTAACTTGCTCTGTCTATGTGTAGACCCGACCGTGATGTGGTGTGGATCTTCGCTTTTCTCTGCTGTGGAAGAGGGGAGACGTTTCCACAGGGAGAGCAGAGACTTCCCTTGCCTCCCCAGTACCCCTTTGTGCTTCCCCTGCCTGAGGAAAGATGGGGGAATTTGGGAAGAGGCTCAGCCATCCCTCTGCAGGGAGCATCCTATTTTGAGGACCCTCAGCATCTTTGCTCAGCCATGGGAGAGCAAACTGCCCCTATGGTGGGGCTGGTGGTCATTCCCTGTGCTGCTCAAAGCACGTTCGTGACGCCAGTTCTCCCACGAGCTGCCTCCATGGTAGCTGCCACACAGTTTCAACTCGGGAGGCCAAGACCATATTGTTGTCTGCAGATCCTGGAAGCCCCATGGAGAGGGCCTTCCCAGACTGGCTCAGGCACTGGGGTGTGAGTGTTCACCCCCTGCCTTTTTCCTGTAGGTTTGGAGCTGAACTGTTAAGCAGCCTAGATGGCCAAGATGCGTCCAGAGGTGAAAGGGTGGTGTCCAGTGCAGAGGTGACAGGTAGCTGCTTCTGCTTTTCTCCCTTCTGCAGTGATTCTGGCTTAGAGGAGCATGGCTGTGCCAAGCTGAATTAAAACTGGAGGCATCCTGACCTTTGTTTTTTTTTAAGGCTAGAGAATTCCAGGTTAAAGATAGGGAGTGTGTCTAAAATAAACGTGCTTCTCTTTGGAGTGCAACCAGATGCCCTCTTGGCACTGGCTGTTCTGGAGGAGATTGAGCCCGGTCCCTTGCTGGGGTCCTGCTCTGATGTGTACCCTGGTCCTTGTACTCTGTCTGTTTTGATTATTTGCAAAAGTCTGCACCTTGATTATTTTTCAGTAAGCTCTGTTTTGAATAATGTAACAAAAACAATTTGGGACTTGCCACTCCGACCTCTGTGGCTTTGTGTAGAAGATGTGGACAAGAGATGGCTTTAGATGCATATATTCGCAGCAAACATGCTTTGAGAAAACTCCCTTCCTGAGTGACTGCCCTAACACTTGGATGAAGGTGGTTGTGTCATACCTGCTGACATTCTTCACTCCCCAGAGCATTCTGAGGCGGAAGTAGGAAGGTTATTAAATTACACAACTCTGGGTGGGTGGGGGGGGGGGGAGCCGGGGAAATAGTGACTGGTCCACATGGATTCATTGATAATGTGTAATTCATGGATGAAACCAACTTGGGAAGAGCGTTCACTTGTATGGACAGGAGATGACTCTGCCTTAGCTTTCTTTCCTCTTTCTGCTGAAAGGTAGTCTGTGACTATTCACCAGAAAGTGACTATTGACTTTGTGATGGGAAGTTTAAGAATTAGAGGGCAGAGCGCCCAAGAGCTTGAACTGTAGGCACCAGTCTGTTCTGTGTCTGGACATAATCCATATTCCTAAAGCCAGGTTTCACGTGATGCTACCAATGTGATGGAAGGGGCACATTTCACTGTCTTCAGGTACTGACCTGCAGCATATGGAGGTCAGGGTTATTCTGTGGAGAGACCATAGGACATGTGATGCCTGGGGGCAAAGTATACCCACTTTGAAAGGGGGGTGGGTCATGGAAAGGTAGAAGCTATTTTGCCAAGTATTGGCCTGTTCCTAGACAAAGGTCCTATTTCTGCAGGGTGCTTACAGGAGCCTGGAGTCCACACAGGAGTCCCTCAGCCAGGCTGGGGCAGCCTTATTCATTGAAGCCTCTTCACAGTGGTGGTGTTCCCCAGGGGATGCTGTGGACGATGACGAACTCAGGCAAATTCAAGGCCTCTGGCTGTGTGGGGGCGGGGAGGGGAGAAGGGGAAGGCTGTTGTGCCCTGGATCTTAGCAGCGTCCTTGGAAGCTGGGGCTTTGTAGCCATGCATGCCTGGTTGAGGCCTGGTTCTACCACTCTGTGTGACCTTGGGGTGAGGTTGCCTAATCTGCCCAGGCCTCAGGTGACTCTCCTGTCAAGGGTGTTGTTGGTCATTGTGCACCCCTCACAGAATGAGTGGAGACCTGAATAAGATGATAGGGCACCCCCCGGCCCCTCTAGTGTTCATTCTGCTGGTGTTTTCTAGGCAGGCTGTGCAGCACCACGCCTTTGTCCAAACTCTCTCCCCTTTGTCTTCTGGCTCCTACTCAGATGTTTGGTCTCTGGTGAAATGTCTCCCTCATACCACAGGGAAAAGGGCACGTGGCCTTCCATGTCCCCCATAGATGAGAGGGCATGTAAAGCCCTTGTCATGGCCCCTGGGGTGTGTAGTGCTCACTGCATGTGAACTCGGTTTGTCCCACTGCTATGGGGCTGGTCCCCTGTATAGGACAGTGGGTGCTGGAACTTGTCACCCTCGTTCACACCCTGGCCCCACCACTTCCAGGCTGCATGACCTTGAGCAAGTTACTTCTCTCTACGTCTGTTTTCACACCTGTCAAATGAGACAGTCCTAGGGCTGTCAGGGGCAAAGGAGAGAACCCACGTCAGGGGCTTAGAGCCCCACCTGGCTCACAGCGAGGGCCGTGCGTGGGTAGCTATTTTGGCTTCCCTAGCACAATGCACAGCACATGGTGGGGCTTAATATATCTGCATGAATAATACGGGCAGCAGAGCGTGGGATTATGGCGAGAGCCAAGCTGAAATATCAGACCGTAGAGTCATCTTCCTTTTCTTCCCCAAACCCTCTCAGGTTTCCCTGAAGTGCTGACAAGATGTAGTGGCCCAAACTGAACAGTGTCCGCTGAAGCAGCAGGGGACAGAGGAAAGACTGCTTCCTGCCCTCCCAGGCCCTGGTGCCCAGCCTGCTTCCTGCTCACCCACCCTCCCTAGAGAAGAGATGTAGGAATGCAGTCTGGCTGTGCACAGTGAGGGCAGCACTTTGCTGGGGCCAAGCGGGCTAGATCTCCTCCTTCCCCTTTGTTTGGCCTTGTCTGTGTTTCGTACTCAGGCAGCTAATTTGTATCTTGCAAAGATTTTCTCTTGGCTACTGTAATGGCAGATGGGAAGGGCGGTTTTAATGAATTACTGTTTTCTTTTGGAGATTAAGCTTTCATTATAAATATAATTGCTGACACACAGCCTTCTGGTACTTACATATCATTTGCCAATTAGGATAATGGACCAAAAAAAGTCCCTTGGAAAGTGACAGGGCCAAAGTTAAGCCCGTAACTCAGTTTGGGTGCTGGCGAGTGAAGTGCTTTGCCAACTGGAAACAGCATATATCAAGTCTGCCCACAATATGCTTGTGTTTAGGGGTCTGAAAATATTCATGACCTTTGAGAAAGAGAGATTAAAATTAGTAGGCAGGAATGCTGCAACCAGCCCAGCAGTGTGTGATGTGGTCATTCCAGAGTGTCTGCCATGCTGGCCACATGCTTCTGGGACTGCTACAGGGCACAAGGCTGTGCTGCTTAATTTTAGAGCTAAATAATTAAACGTAATGTCAAAAGCATTTGTGACGGATCTGAATCTGGCGAGAAGGATTGTGATATTTTCATTGTTGCTTCTAGGAGTCTAGGTCTTTGGGGTGCTTCCTCGCTCCTTGCTTTGTTCTGCCCAGGGTTTCTGTGACTTGGCACTACACTATTGACATTTTGGGCCAGATGCTGCTTTGTTGTGGGTCATTCTGTGAATTACAGGACACTTGGCAGCATCCTGGGCTTTTATCCACTAGATGGCAGTTGCAATGCCCCTAATTGTTATGGCAAAAACTACCTCCAGACGTTGCCCAAATGTCCCTTGGAAGGCACACGTGGTCTCAGTTGAGAACCACTGCTATAGAGCTGGCCCCAGGAGCGTTGCAGAGCAACAGAGAAGCTGTCAGTAATCTCCACAGTAGCCCAGAGTGTTGGGGGAGTAGTCTGATTAGACTGGGCTTACACAAAGGTAGCTGATAATTCATCCCCTCAGGAAATCAGTGGTCCTTGCGCACCAGTTTGGGTGCTGGGTCCTGTATTAGATTTTGAGAACATAAAAGTTAGTGAAAAAGACTCTAATTCTCTAAAGAGCTTAAGGAAATGGGTGTTTTGACTGGGGCTGGAAGACTTCCCCTTAAATTGTGTTAACTGACCCTACTTCAGGGTGGATATAGCTTTAAACTTGGGAAAAATCTGGGTTCTGATGCTATGTGAGGGCAGGGAGCTAACTTTCCTGGATCCAAAGACCTGGATTGGTTTTAGGAAAGGGCTTGAGAGATGAATGGTTTGAAACGACGGAGAATTTCCGTAGGGACCAAGGAGGAGCTGAGGGAGCCACTGGAAAAGGCAGAGATGGACATGAGCAGAATTGAGTTTGCTAACAACAAAGCCAAGCTCCTTGGACAGATCAAGGTGGGAAGCAACATGGGGATGGAGGAGTGAGCAGTGTCAGGCTGAATGAGGAAGAGGATGCTGTCTCCTGGGTTCATTGTTAGGTTCAAACAAGGTAATAGAAATTTAAATATTGGGTTGCCCAAATGACAGTGATCATTAAGGTCTTTGGACGGTCTTTAGAAGCAGATAGTGATTTTTTTTTTAACTTTACAAAATAGAAAATCATTAAAATCAGATTTTGAGCAGGGGAGTATGTTCTGGAAATGGAATATATATAGGATGAATTGGGTGGGAAGGAGCTTAGAGGAAAGAGTGGAGGAGAGGAAGGCGGTACAGCTGAATAGCCCCTGTCTCCAGTCCTGAAGAGGGTCCTGGTGGTGGAGGCTCTAGGATTACACTTGAGAAATGTGGTTGTAGGAAACAGGTTGGTCCCAATTGTGTTATTAGCTGACTATAGTTAGATTCTTCCTGCTCACCAATATGATGGGAGGTAGTATATGGTACGTATTAAAACAACACTAAACAGTATGTTAAACAGACAAGTATGGACCTTAAAAAATTACAAAGAATTAAGAATTTGATGTTAGCCGGCCGCAGGGTGAATTAGTGACTGCAGCTGGCATTAAACATTACCACAAACCTTTCTGGTAGCTTAGCTGCAAAGAGGCCACCGGCTTAGAACTTGGAAGTTTCTCTTTGGGGCATCCATTTGAGGTAGAACAGAGGAAGAAACCAGTCTCTTGGCTTTGAATCAGAATGCTATTTAGATCATTCTATGAGCTTCCAGAAGGTATTTTCAACTACAGGTTTAAAAAACATCCAAACCTTTGTTAAAAATGGGCATTTCTTATACATGTATTGATCTTCTTTGAAAAAATGGAGGCATATTTTAAACTTTTCCCTCCGTGTTCTTAGTGGTGTCATTTCTGTTTATTTATTTATTTATTTATTTATTTATTTTAATTGATCTCTGTATACATTGATGCAAACATGGGGTACATTGTGCTGTTTCATATACAATTTGAAACACTTTCATCAAGCTGGTTAACATAAATTTCATGTCATTTGGTTAATCATTGTATCAACACATTTATATTCTATCACCTATATATCTGTCTAACAAGGGTACAAGTGAACTTTTCTAGAAAATAGTTTTAGAAATCTATAATTCCCAATTTTAATTTTTTAAAATCTCAACATTTACCCTGACTCTACCACAATACTATAACATCAGTGGAGCAAAGTTGTACTTGTATCCCATAAATATATACAAATAAAAAAACTGTTAAAATAACTGCATAAATAAATAAAATTGGACCTAAAACATTCGCACTAATGGTTCATTTCATTGAATCTCCACCACCACAACCAGCATGGTTTCACACAAAAGCCTCATTCCCTCTGACCTAAAACAATGTAAATGTATAACAAATACTTGGTCAACACCCATTTCTGTTCCCTTTATATCAGTTTGCTACACCAGGGTGGGGAACTTGCAGCCTTAAGGCCACATGTGGCCTTTTAGGTTCATTACACGCGCCCATTTGACTGAATCCAAATTTTACGAAACAGATTATTTTATTTTCATTAACACAATTTTGTTTATGCTTTATATTTTTATTTTATTTTTAAAGTGAACATATTTAAAATACCAAAGAATAAAATCAATTTCAATAAAATAAAATTTCCAGATTGCCAGCACAATAATGGCTTAAATGACGGCTGCTATACTCGTGATTCAGTTGTGACTTCTCCTGCCTGACTAGCACCACTACCACTCAGGTCTGGTTGGCAGGGGTATGCCGGCCTGCTATCAGGGATTGACAATGATGCACTGTGTTTCTGTTTGAAGTGGAATTTGCGAATAGTCGCACAGCTTAAGAGTGTTTTTTTTTTTTAATTCTGTTTGCTTAACAGCCCATCTTGTCAAAGACCAAAAGAATGCTGAAGAAATAAAACAGATTTCATTAATGAAAACTGGGAATTGCAATATTATTTTGTTTCTGCCAAATATAAGAGGATTCATTTGCCTTGTGAGATTGCAACATTAAAGAAATTCAGTGCTCATCAGCATCCTAACACTCACAAGAACCACACATACTTTAAGTGAGAGGAAGAGGTGCCAAAGTTTGTATTGCAGAAATTAAAAGATGAAAACCAAAACCAAAAACAGTGTTTTTAATCTGCAAAGTAGCTTATGTAATCGGGAAAAGAGGGAAGCCATTCTGTGATGTAGAAATTGTAAAAGAACGCATTGTAAAAGTTGGGGGATATTTAGCCCTCAGTAACATTTCAAAGTGTAAACAACTGCCTCTTATAAGGAGCACTGTAACTAATTGGCATCATGGATTTAGCGTTCAATTTAACAGAATAACTTCATGCAGTAGTTCAAAAGAAAAATGTATATTTGTGGAGAAGATGAGCTAAAGTAGAGGTGCCTGGTTGTTTTGAATAACTATGATTAAGCCTGCAGGTGCCATGAATTCCCGAGTAATCATCATTAGTGTTTTATTTGGTGTGACTGTTGTCCTGGCTTCTCTATAAGGTCCCAAAGCTTTCTACCTGGAGGGGGATAGAAGCTTCCTATGCTGGCTCACCTGACCCCACAAGCTGAATGAAGGCGGATGTCCTTACGCCTGCCCACTGGCTACCGAGAGTTGAATAAAAAGCATTTCACAGCTACCTTCAGCTCCTCGGTTCTTTTTCAGTTTTTTTAGAATCCACCGTGAACCTTTTCAGCCTCAACCTTGGGTACTACAGTATAATTCACTTTGAATGAATTCATTGATATTGCTCATTTGGTGCAGGTTTTAAACTTCATTCAGGTCATAATTGCAGATTTTCTTGGTTAGGGAGAGCTACTCATTTGGGGCATACTTGTGAGCAGAAAACAAGGTGAATAGATATCTTCAAAAACTTTCGAGATAAAGGTTGTGAAGTTGGACTGAATTTGGTAAATGGAATGCATGTTTGTACAGATGGTTGACCTTCCATGACAGAAAAACATGAAGGGTTTACCACACAGATTTAAAAATGTATTAACAGATCCAGACTCATTTCATTGCACCTTTCATCAGCAAAATCTCTGTAACTATTTTGAAGTGACACTTTGCAGCAAGTTCTAAGTATTGTTAGCTCCATGCAAATGCACGACGGCATCCCCAGTTTTGTAACAGGCTTCTGTTGAAGGATGACGATTTAGTGTGGATTTGCTGTATCATTCTAAATTGCATTAGCTATTGATGGGACAGGTGTTAGCCAAAATTTTCTCTCTGTGAGAACAGATAGTTAAAGTTTGCAAAGAACAGAATCAGAATGTGAATTATTGAAAGACAATATCTCTAGGAATGCAATATTTATTCATGAGTAATGAAATAGAGATTAATTTAGTGCATGCAAACCTGTATAATATTTTCTAATAATAAAATTCATACAGTTCACAAAGAAATAAACAATGTTTAAAACATCTACTATTCCAGCCCACAATATCAGCATGTGGAATAATCAAGATTCAAATACAATCCTCCCTTTGAAGAGAGATGCCACAAAATCATAGTAACATGAGGATACACTTTATTCATACCAGTTACCATAGGGCTGGGATGTGATTTCCTTACTTTCCCTACTATAGACTGGAACTTCTACTGTATTTATGGAACTAGTGACTAACTTGGTGCCAAGCTATACTGTTAAAAAGTATTTGTGAAATGAATAGATGAACATCAGTATCTCACATAAGATATTTATATTTGTTAATAAAAATTGCCATTCTCAATGCAATTCTCTATTTCTTATTGCATTTGCTTGATTAAATAAAAATGCTTAGATTTTAATGCCCACTTAGAAAAGCACATTGTGGAGATTTACACTCTGGAAATTCTTATTTTGAATTACTTATTTCAACCTGCCATCAATAATTAGAGTTAGAAATTGGAATGTTCCCCCCTCAACATTAACTCCCTGATGTATTTGTAGCCCTACAAGGCACCAAGCAATATAGCAGGATGAAAAAAATCTCTGAAAGTGAAAGCTAATTGTGCAAGAGAAAGACTACTAATGGAACCTGGAAACAGATAGAAAGCTTATTATTTCATTAATCAAACAGAATGCAAAATACTACCATTGCCAGAATAAGTCAAAATAATTACTGAAAAAAAATCGATGCCCCACATTGTAGCTAAAAAAAGACAATAATAACTTTTCTAAAAGTATTTAATAGAAATTAGTGATAGATGTTATTTTTATGCCTAATATATTCTACCACATAAAGTAGTATAAAGGTGTTTATTATACATGAAAATATATGTATACATACATGAAATCTATAGTGTCACATTAAAGTTTACAATCTGAATATGCAAAATACAAATGTGTTTACATATAGATTATACATTAACTGTGTCTATATCACAAAAATATACAATCTACACCTGCAAATATGTGCATCTATCAATATACTTATAGAGAAACGTAGAGATAAAGACAGATACTTTGTGATCACAAACTTTAAGATACCTTGTTAATCACAAAATGGATATTATACCAGTGGGTTTTAATCATAAATTTCCATTTTAAAAAATTGTGATTAATTAAATATAGTGATCTTTGATTATATAATACGTTTAGCTA
The DNA here is from genome assembly GCA_963574575.1 of Galagoides demidoff. NCBI lineage: Eukaryota > Metazoa > Chordata > Mammalia > Primates > Galagidae > Galagoides > Galagoides demidoff. The sequence continues at coordinate 3,444 of CAUYQV010016805.1, read as the reverse complement.
ATGTGATTCAAAAGATTTTTTTTTAGAAAAAAGTTTCCTACATGTTATGCTCCATGTAATAAAGAATGTAATAAAATATATAACAAATAAAAAATGGAGGAAATAAATATGTAATGGAATTTTTAATAAAACCGATAAAGTGATTAAGCATGTCTATACCAAATCAAAGAAAAAGAGAGAAAAGGCAACAAGAACTGATGCCAGCAATGGAAAATAAGCAGATTTATAGTTCCTACCAACTTTAGAAAGCGATTCTTTTAAAAAATTGTAAAAATAACATCAAAAACTTAGCTAAAATGTGTAAATTCTAAGAAAAAAGACAATAAAGCTAACTCAAGATGAATAATGAGATTATAACTTCCATACCACTATTAACAAAAGTGTGTGCATCATTAAAAACACAACATTTCTCATCCTTCAGTGAACGCTAACATTGCCAATGATATTTCACCATATTGTATAAGAAGAAACACTTGCCAAATGCTTTTAAGAGGTTCACATAATTGTGATGCCAAAAATTAACAAAGACTGAAAATTATAGAATGATTTCTATCATAAACATAAAATTTTAAATTCTAAATGACATATGGGCACATTAACTTATCAACAAATAATAAGTGTATTATATTATATCCCATTTAAATTTGTTTTCTCAAAAAATTTGGTTCAAATAGGATAATTCAAAAATGCAAATTTCTATATTAAAATATTAAAGGTATAAATCACATAATTATTTTATAAAATGAAGGAAAATAGATGAAAAAATTTCAATATCCACTCACTAAAATGTAACAAAAACAAATAAAAATAAGCAAAATAGACATCGCCAAAACACATAATCATCAGATAGGCCAAAGTCAAAATGAAGGAGAAAAGCCTACAACTGTGAGGTAAAAGCATCAGATAACACTCAAAGCAAATGCATCAGACAAGCAACAGATTTCTCAGCAGATATTTTATAAGCCAGAAGGGATTTTCATTTTCAGTCTTTTTATGCAGATTATCAGCCAAGAATGTGCCTCTTGCCATAAGTGAAGGAGACATAAAGACTTTCACAAAAAAGTATACACTGAGGGAATTTGTCAGCACTAGACCTGCCCTATAAGACGCACTCAAAAGTGCTCTAAACCCCCAAAAAGAATGGTTGATATTTACCAAGGTAAAAGACACTTAAAAGCAAAAACTCATAACTCTTTTATAACAGTAACAAAAGAGATAATATAAAGCAAATGTCAATAATCAACATGTTGCCTAGAGCAGTATTTCACTTTTCAATATTAATATGGCCCACATAAAATATATAGGTGGGAAAAATAAGATGAAAAAAAAAACTCAAATATATGCTGTCTTCAAGACACCCATTTAACAAATAAGAAGTCTCATAGACTCAAGGAACAGGAGGTAGGAAAAATGCCCCCATGCAAATAGAAACAAGAACTAGCAAGAGTAACTATGCTTATGACAAATAAAACCGATTTTAAACCAACAACGGTTAAAAAAAAAAAAAAAAAGAAACAAAGGTAGTCACATAAACAAATGCTACTAGAACCCAAGGAATGACATAAACACAGTAATGAGGAATTTTAGCACCCTCCCGACAGAGCTACAGAAATCATCAAGACAGAAACTCACATGGAAATCCTGGACCTAAATAGGACTCTAGAAAAAATAAACTTAGCAGAATTTACAGAACATTCTGTCAAAAATTTCAGAATACATGTTATCTTCATCAGCACATGGAACATTTCCCAAAATAGACCATATGTTAAACCACAAAGGATGTGTCAGCAAATTTTTAAAAATCTAACTCATATCCCATCTCTTAGCAGACTACGGTAGAATAAAATTAGAAATAAATTCCATGAGAAACCCTTAAAAATACACAAATACATAGAAATTAAACAACCTACTGCTGACAGATTTTTGAATCAATAGTGAGACTAAGATGGAATTTTTGTTTGTTTTCTACTTGAGTGAAAGTAACATCACAAACAAAATCTCTCAGTCACACTAAAAGAAATGCTAAGAAGAAGATAAAAAGTACTAAATGTCTACATGGAAAAGACAGAAGGATCAAAAGTTAATAGCCTAATGTTATACCTCAGGGAATTAGAAAAATAAGAACAAACCAAACTTAGCAGAAGAAAAGAAATAACAAACATCAGAATAGAGCTAAACAAAATGGAATGACAGCTGCAACATAAAACAACGCAAAGGATCCATGAAATAAAAAGTTGGCTCTTTATAATTATAAACAAAATACACAGACCACTGGTTACACTAATGAAGAAGAGAAGGAAGATATTTCTATCACAAATAAAAAGAATATTATAAATGATATTATAGAAATATAATAGATCACCCAAGATTGCTCATCTGCCTCCAAGCAGTGAAAAGGACAAATGTTTGGAAAGATTTGACCTCCCAAACTTCAATAAGGAAGGAATAAAAATCTTGAAGAGACAAATAATGAGTATTGAGATGAAATGAATAATAAATCTCCCACCAGAAAAAGTCCAAAGATAGCCATAGCCATTTGGAGTCATAGCCAAATTCTACTAGATCTACACAAAAGAACTGGTGCCTTTCTTAGTGAAAATGTTCTATAACAGAGAAGGTGGGGATCCTGCCAAACTCATCTCACAAAGCCAGTATCACCCTGAAACCAAAGACAGGAAAAGATACAAAAAAAAAAAAAAAGTTACAGACTAATATGCACCATAACCCAAAGTGCAAAAATGCTCCACAAAATACGAGAGCACAGCAACAAATTAAAATAAATAACAATAATTCACCAACAATGTGTTGATTTCATCCCAGAGATACAGGGATGTTCAATATATACAAATCAACAAACAGACTTACCACCTAAATATTATTAAAAACAAAATCTATATGATTATCTCATAGAAGCACTCAATAATATCTAGCACCTCTTTATGATAAAAATTCTTAACAAACTAAGCACAAAAGAAATACTTGAAAAAAATATAACAAACCCACAGCCACCATCATCTTAAAGGGGGTAATGTTGAATGCATGCCCTCTAGGAAGTGGCCTAGATGTCCACTTTCAACTCTTCTACCAGACATAATATTGGGGTCTTAGCTGGAATAATCAGGGAAGAGAAAGAAACAAAGGGCATCGAAAACTGAAAAAGAGGAAGTCAAATTAATCCTAATACAATTTATTTTACAAAAAAGTTTGAAAACAGAGAATATTAATTTAATTTTGGGAGGCATGCCCAGACCTGCCAAAACAACAATGATGGCTGAAACCAAAAAATGACCGGGCGTTGTGGTGGGCGCCTGTGGTCCCAGCTACTTGGGAGGCTGAGGCAGGAGACTCGCTTGAGCCCAGGAGTTGGAGGTTGCTATGAGCTGTGATGCCATGGCACTCTACCCAGGGGGATAGCTTGAGGCTCCGTCTCGAAAAAAAAAAAAA
>CAUYQV010016804.1:0-17380 GCA_963574575.1 Galagoides demidoff | reverse complement strand
GAGCCTCAAGCTATCCCCCTGGGTAGAGGGCCATGGCATCACAGCTCATAGCAACCTCCAACTCCTGGGCTCAAGCGAGTCTCCTGCCTCTGCCTCCCAAGTAGCTGGGACCACAGGCGCCCACCACAACGCCCGGCCATTTTTTGGTTGCAGCCATCATTGTTGTTTGGTGGGGCCGGGCTGGGGATTTGAACCCGCCACCTTAGTTGTACGTGGCTGGCGCCTTAGCCGATTGAGCCACAGGCGCCGAGCCAATAATAATAATTTTAATTATTACCCCCCACTTCACATTTGAGAAAACAGATCCAGGGAAGTTCAGGGGGTTATCCTTGTTCATATTATCAGGAGCTACAGTTTAATCCAGTTTAATCTGATGCCAAAATGTTTCTTCATTCTACTAGATGGTCATCACCAATAGGACAAGTCCTTATCCAGCTTTTCTATTTCTAATGTATCCCTAATAATCAGAAGAGAGCCAGGACTATAAGAGGTACCCAAATACAAGTCTTAAACAGCTCTTATGACATGCTAGGCAATCTTCTAAGCACTTCTCACACACATCCTCATATAATCCTGACAATAATCACATAAGCTGGTTACTGATTTTATACTCATTTTAAAGCATGGATAGAAGGACAAATAGCTGCATGGATGTAGTCCAATACTCTTATGTTTTTAATATCAGCTTCATCATAAAAATTACCTGAAGTTCTTATTAAGATTCAGATTCTTAGACTCTCCACAGCTCCTTCTAACTTCAGGGATTCTGTTTCAGTAATTTTCATGGGCTTCAATCCTGGAACATGTATACAGTTGTATCATTTCATGAGGTCAGATAAGCTTTCCAAGATGAGCAAGAGTATTGTTCTCAAAACAAATTTTGGTCCAAGGATAAATTTAAGAGGGGACTCTAGCTAGTCAGGGACAAGTAATACATACACCACTCATTAACTTTAAGGTCTTCAATTGAAGTGAATGGGAATGTAAGAATAGCTTATTGGACAAATTTGACACCTACCTGGGAAAAGATGTGGTGAGTGGGATGGAAGGCACTGAAGTTTGATGTTAAGAAACCTGATTTGACTCTGTCTTTGCTCTTTTTCAGATGTACACTTTTCTGGACCTTGACTTTTCCATCTGCAAAACAGAGGGGATAATTCTTACATCATTGGGATGTTTTGAAGATAAAATGAGATAACAAATTTAAGAAGTTAGCACAATACGCATGCATCTCATCATCATCAGTGACAGACAAGGAATATAGTACACTCAGTAGAGGGCCCAGCTCATCCTCTCATCCACCACTAGTCACATGATCTCAATTGTGGTCTGGTAGGGGGAGGCCAAAGAAAATATCATATAGCAGGTAACCGAATTGGCTTCCTGAAGGTGCCAAAATCCCCAAACCAGAGATTAGCAAAGTAGGAAGCCTCTACCCCTGTATACAAACAAACAAAAAATCTATTAACTATGTTGCTGAAAGAAAATTAAAAGGACCAAAATAAATGGAAAGAAATCCCATGTGAATTTAAGATTTTCAAGATGGGTAATCCTGAAATTGATTTACAGATTCAATGTAATACCTATTAAAATCCCAGCTGGCTTTTTTTCTTACAGAAATTTGCAGGGTGAGGTTAAATTTCAAATGGAAATACAAAGATCTCAGAACAGGAAGAACAATCTTTAGAAAGAACAAAACTGGAAGACTCACAAATTCTAGTCAAAACTCACTGCAAAGCTATAGAAATTGAGACTGGGTAGTAGTATAGGAGAGGCTCAGAGATCAAAGGAATACAACTGAGAATACAGAAATAAACTCTTAAAGTATTTTGGCTAATTGATTGTTGATTGATTGATTGACTGGAATAAGCTCAATTATTTATTTATTGATTTACTGGATTACGTTCAGGAGATCAGTTATTGTACATAATGGTGACTATAGTTAATATATGGTACACTTGAAAATAGCCAACTGACTTTTGACAAAGGTGCCAAGACCATTCAATGGGAAAAAAGCAATCTTTTCAATAAATAGTGCTAGAACAACTGTATATTCACAAGCAAAGGAATGAAGTTGCCCCCCTACATAATATACACAAAAATTAACTCAAAATGTATAAAAGGTCTAGATGTAAGGGCTAGAACTACAAAAATCTATAAAACATAGAATCCTTATACCTTGGTTTTGGTGTCTTAAATATGATTCTCAAAGCAGAAGTGACAAAGGAAAAAGTAAATAAATTGTACTTCACCAAAAAAAAATTTTTTTTGAGACATAGTCTTACTCGCCCTCAGTAGAGTGCTGTGGTATCACAGCTCACAGCAACCCCCAGCTCTTGGGCTTAGGCAATTCTCTTGCCTCAGCCTCCCTAGTAGCTGGCACTACATGTGCCCACCACAATGCCCGGCTATTTTTGGTTGCAGTTTGCCCGGGACTGGTTCGAACCTACCACCCTCATTGTATGGGGCCGACACTGTACTCATGGAGCTACAGGCCCCAGCCCAGACTTCACCAAAATTTAAGTATTTTTGTTATAAAGGATACCATCAAGAGACTAAAAAGACAAACCACACAGAAATGGGAGAAAAAAATTGCAAATCTTACATCTAATAAAGGTCTACAACAGAAAATGTGAAAAACTCTTACAATTCAATAACAGATAAGTAAGCCAATGTAAGAATGGGAAGAGCATCTGAACAGACATTTGACCAAAGTTATGAAATAAGCACACAAAAAGATTAGCCATTAGGGAAATTCAAATCAAAACCACAATAGAGTGCACTTCACACACACCAAAGTGTCTATAATTAAAAAGAAATATATGGGAGGCCAAGGGGAGCAGATTGCTTGAGCTCAAGAATTCCAGACCAGCCTGAGCAAGCATGAGATCCTGTCTCTTTAAAAAAAAAAAAAAAAGTGGGCACGTGGTAGGCACCTATAGTCCCAGCTGCTGGGAGTCCGAGGCAGGAGGATTGGTTGAGCCCGAGAGTTTGAGGTTGCTGTGAGCTATGATGCCACAGTGAGTGAGCTATGACCCACTCTACAGGGGTCAAGAAAGTGAGACACTGTCTCAAAATAGAAAAAAAAAACAGAAAAGAAAAGAAAAGAAAGAAAGAAATATAACAACAAGTATTGGGGAGGATGCAGATATATTGAAACTCTCATGCATTGTTTGTGGAAATATAAAATGGGGGAAAATAGTTTACCAGTTCTTCAAAAGATTAAACCGGGATCTACCCTAGGCCTTGGCAATTAAAATTTTTATTTATTTTACCAAGAGAATTAAAAACATTTGTCTACATAAAAACTTGTGCACAAATATTCATAGCATCACTGTTCATAATATCTAAAATTGGGAACATCCCAAATGTCTATAGTACGATTAACATAAATAAAATGCAATCCATCTATTTGTACAATTGAATATTGTTAAACCATCAAAAGGAAAGAAGTACTGATATATATCACAACATGAATTAACCTTGAAAATGTTATGCTAGGGTAAAAGAAGCCAGACATGAAGACCACATATTGTAAGATCCCATTTATATGAAATACTCAGAATAGGCAAATCTACAGAGATAGAAAGTAGACTAGTCAGGTTTGGGGGAAATTGGGGAGTCACTGCTAATGGCATGGGGTTTCCTAGCAGGGTGATGGAAATATTTTAAAATTTATAGTGGTTGCACAACTCTACAGATATACTAAAAATCACTGAAATTTACACTTTAAGTGGGTGAATTGTATGGCATGGAATTATATCACGATAAAGCCGGGTCTTTTTTAAACCATCAGGGAAAATATCAGAATTTTTATATTATCCTTCTAAAATTTTATTTTCACATATATTTTATAACACCTGTGTTGTAGGATGACTTATGTCCTTCCCCAAAATTTGTGTGTTGAAGTTATAACCTCAGAACCTCAGAATATGAAATAGGGTCATTGTAGATATAATAAAAATAGAGTCATTGTAAAGATAATTAGTTAAGATGATCTCATACTGGAGTGTGTTCCCCTGATCCAATATGACTGGTATCCCTCTAAAAAGAGGAAATTTGACAGGGAGCAAGGGCTCATGGCTGTAATCCTAGAACTTTGAGAGGCCAAGGTAGAAGGATCATGTGAGGCCAGAAGTTCAAGATCAGCTTTAGCAAGACCCCATCTCTACAAAAAAATAGAAAATTCATCAGGTGTGGTGATGCACACTTATAGTCCTACCTACTTCAGAGGCTGGAGAAGGAGGATTGCTTGAGCCCAGGAGTTTGTTGTGAGCTATGCTGATGCCATGGCACTCTAGCTCCCAGTGACAAGGTGAGACTCTGTCGTGGGGAAAAAAAAAAAAAGAGGTAATTTTCAGGGAAATGTGCATATAGAAAATACAGTGGAAGGAAACACAGAAAAGAAGACAATCACCTATAATCCCAGGAGAAATGTCTAGAGCAGATACTTCCCTCATAGCCCTCAGAAGGAAATAACCCCGCTGAACCCTGATTTTGGATGTGTGTAGCCTCCAGAACTGTGACACTATAGAAGTCACACAGTTTGTGATACTTTGTTACTTCAACCCTAGAAAACTAATACAATCCATATTATTTTGGTAGAGTGGTATGTGCATATAGCTTATGCACACTTACATACATTTTCAGGTTTTGAGGCATATTCCTTTTCCCTATGTATGAAGCCATGCCTCCTGTAGCATGAGGGCTGAGGATGGAGAACAGGTCTTGTTGACCAGCTAATCTAGTTATGGCTCCCCACATGTTCCTTTTGTTTTTGTTTTTGGCCAGGGCTGGGTTTGAACCCACACCTCTGGCATATGGGGTCAGCACCTTAATCGTTTGAGCCACAGGCGCTGCCCGCCCCCACATGTTCCTTAATAGCCATCAACTGGACATCAAGTCACGTAACCTTGCTAAGTGTCAATTTCCTCCATTGCAAAGCCTAAATAATCATCTATTCCATGAAAGGTTATCGTCAAATTTAGCAACCAAATATATTTGATGCCTCCGCCATGCCTAGAATAAGTAGGCATTCCACAAACGATAGCTGTGATGATAAATCATTTAGAACATGGTGTGGTAGAATGGAAGTGTTCGAGCCACGTAGCCTTCATGCATTTATTCAACAAGTATTTATTGAACACCTACTATGTGTCAGGCACAGATAGTGAATGCAGCAGTTAACAAAATAAATAAAATTCCTACCCTATGAAACCTTCAGTCAAGTAGGAGAGAGACAATAAAATATATGCATAATAAATAAGTAAGTTATTTAGTAAGATAGTATGTTAGAAGGTAAAAAGTGCTTTGGAGAAAGAAATAAAGAAGAGGAAGGGTGAAGAGTCATACAGAGATGTGTTAAAATTCATAAAGGATGGTCAGAGTAAGTCTCATTGAGATGGTAGCTTCTGAGTAAGACATTAAGGAAATGAAGACTGGTGCCTTGCTGTATCTGGATTTGAATGCTAATTCTGCTATGTACTTTAATGTATGATGTTGGGCAATCCACCTTATTTCCCCTGAGTCTCCATTTTATGACCTGTGAAATGGAGATAGTGGTACCCATCTCACAGAGTTTTCAGATTTTGTAATAATGTCTACTAAATTTTTTGTTCATAAGATAATTTAAGAAAAATAATGTCTAATATTTATTAGGAACTTCCTCTACCTACCAGGCCCTCTCCTGGGCATTTCATATACATTATCTTGTTTAATCCTCACCATAGCTCAACTAGGTCAGTAGCACTCTAGTCCCATTTTACAGATGAGGAAACTGAGGCTTAGGGAGTTGAAATGATTTGCCCAACATTATTAAATTAGAAGTGGGATAGCCAGAACATGAAGCAGGGTATATCTGACTGCCAAATCTGTGAAACTTCCTCTCTTACTTACTGGCTATGTGATCTTTAACAAGTCACCTCTGTTTTCAGTTATTTAAGAATTAGAGCATCGGGCAGCACCTGTCACTCAGTCAGTAGTGCACTGGCTCCATATACCGAGGGTGGCGGTTCAAACCCGCCACCAGCCAAACTGCAACAAAAAATAGCTGGGCGTCATGGCGGGCACCTGTAGTGCCAGCTACTCCGGAGGCTGAGGCAAGAGAATCACCTAAGCCCAAAGAGCTGGAGGTTGCTGTGAGCTGTGATGTCACGTACTCTACTGAGGGTGACAAAAAAAAAAAGAATTAGAGCATCATCTCCCCTCCCATCAGGTGTTTTCATTAGCATCTTAACTCAATGCAGTCTGGCCTATATCTAACACTTTCTGCTGGGAAAACATGGATGCCTAAACTCAAAAAAGGTATAAAACATTTTTGAAGTAAAAACTCACGGAGGCTTGGCAATTGATTTCACCTTCAAATCCAAATTTGATCAGTGCCCTCTACTGGAGCCCTCTATTGGAGAAGATTTTAAGATCACAACCTGTCTGAGAAAGCAATAGTGCCATGGTATATTGTTATTAGTGACGTCTGGCACAATGAAGAAGTGAAGAGTAGAGGCCTATGGGATGTAAAAGTCACTTTTTCTAGTTCTAAATAAAAAATCCAAACAGCCTTGCAAAATTAAAACTGATTTTATTTAATCGAGGTAGACTTAACATACTTAAAGCCAGTTACCAACTTTGATATATGAACATGAATTTAGGAATCATTCTCATCATTCTCCAGATGTTATGTACTTCTTACCCTTTATCCATCAATTCAAATGTCTTTGACAATGTAATACAAACAAAATTTTTTCTCAACTACTGTTGAAACAAACATAGAGGGAAACCATAAACATTTTCTTGGTTGGAAAAGAATCTGGTTCTCTCAAGGATCACGTAACGAATGACGGCCCAAGAAAAGCAGAGAAGAGAATGTTCCTCAAATTCCTGATGAATCACTCCACACTGAGGAACCTGTTCATCTCTACAAGGTCTAAGAGCCTCCTAATTTATAATATGTCACATCAAGAAGATTATTAAACAATATGTCAACAAGGGAGTGCACAAAGGAAAGAAGTCTCCTTCCTATCTTTGGAGAAGGATTTGTACAGGAAGTTGCTAAAAATAACCCCCAGGTGTAACAGCCTGAATCGCATCAGGCAGTTCTCAGTGATCACCCTGGAGGCAGCCTAGGACACTGACAAAGTAGAGGAAAATCCCTCAATCATTTCTATTTATCCTTGAGGGGGTCAGTGAAATTGGGAATTTCAGACAGATGTGGGTTGGAATCCTACCTGGACTGCTTTTGGCTGTGTGACCTTGGGCAAGTCATTTCACCTCTTAGGCCCTCATATTCTTCATCTCTAAAGCAGAGGTAGTTTTAACAATATGAGTTCTGTTTACTGCATTCTGGATAAAGAAGGAAAGAATATTTGTATTTCTTAATGAGTTTTATGGAGGCTAATATTAAAGTGAGTCAGAATCCTCATACTAAATTTGAGATATGTACCAGGGAAAACTGCTAGACAGAAATCCAGTTCCTGTTCTGAATTCATTTACTATTCAGCCTTGAGAATTTTACCTCACTTCCCTGAGAATCAGTTGTCCCATTTGCCACATAGGAAAGGGGAACACAGGGTTTAAGATATGGACACAACATTTAAGCCCCAACCTTGCATTTTCTGTCTGTGTCGCTGAGTCTTAGTTTCCTGATCTGTATACTGGGGATATCACATTAACAATGCTGTGAAAATGAATAAAATAAGCACTCACAAATGTGAATGATACTAATTTTTAGCTTCTTTAATAATAACTCTATTATTATTAAAATAATTATCTTTACCTTTATTTATTTATTTTGAGACAGAGTCATACTATGTTGCCCTTGGTAGAGGGCTGTGACATCACAGCTCACAGCAACCTCAAACTCTTCAAGTTAAGTGATTCTTTTGCCTCAGCCTCCCGAGTAGCTGGGACTAAAGGGGCCTACCAAAATGCCTGGCTATTTTTTTTGTTACAGTTGTCATTGTTAAGCAGGCCCAGGCTGGGCTCAAACCTGCTAGTTTCAGTGTATGTGGCTGATGCCCTACTCACTAAGCTAGAGGCACTGAGCCTCTCTTCACCTTTATTAGAGTTGAGACTTGTGAATATGATGGTTCTTCTCTTCTGATAAGCCTGCATTATATGACAAAGGTAAAGGGATTTGTAGATGTAGTTAAGGTTCCTAATCAGTTGATGTTAAGTTAATCAGAAGGGAAATTATCCTGGGTGAACCTGACCTAATCAGGTGAGCCCTTTAGACAAGTATTTTGAGGTCAGAGATGGAAGAAGTCAGAAAGATCAAAGTAAAAAACACCATTTTTGGCTTTGAAGAAGGAAACTTTCTTGTTATGAAGAGGGCCAAGTGGCAGAGGACAATGGGCAGCCCCTAGGAATGGAGGACCTTTGTCTTCAGACCTGAAGGCACTGAATTCTGCCACCTATCAATGAGCTTTGAAGAAGACTCCAATTCCCCCCTTGCCAATACCTTGATCTCAGACTGGTGAGATCCTCAGCAAGACTCACATTTCTGCCCCCATGGAAATGGTGAGATGACAAATTTGTGTTGTTCTAAGCTAAGTGTGTAGTTTTGTTTGTTTGTTTTGTTTGGGGGTTTTTTCAAAGCAATAGCAACTAACACAGCTTCCCAGACAATTTGGATAAAGGTAATTGTCCTTGGACCACACTTTGAAAGACACTGAAACTACCTTCCTCTAAGTCTGCACAAATATGGAAGCCAGTGAGATTAACTAGCTCAAAACTAAACCAGATCCCCCAAAACATTATTTATGGGTTAGATTTGGGATTTTGTTTGTTGCTGTTATCATTGTCTTGATTTGTCTTGGTTTGAGGGTTGCTTATTTGTGACATGAAATGTTGGTGACTGGGTGTATTCAAAACAATAATATCCCCAATAAGGTTTAGACCAGTGCTTCTCAAACCAGCCATGGTGAGGGACTAACTTTGTTTTTCTCCTAATATATCATGGGCTGATACCTGACCTGGTTCTATTGTATAAGACTAGCACCTGCTTGCACCATAAGCAACTCACTTGAAGTGGTCTACACCCTGTTCAACAAGACACTTAGTGTCCATGTAGTACTGAATTGCTATAAAAGTTTTTAAACAACAGTTCTTTATGTCTCACTGATCTTGTCTTGGACAAGTAATGAGCAGCTAACAGACTCACAACTCAGAGATCACGTTAAGAGAGATGTTAGCTTACAGCAGTCCACAGATGAGATTGAGAATCTAAATACCCCCAAATCATCCCCACCATGCTTTCTTCTATTCTCAGATTTCTAAAAGTCCAACTGAGGCAAGAAAAGTCTTCTGATTTGGGGAAATTGCCACTCAAGATGGGACCCCACAGGAGACTGGTCATCAGAGTGAATTTGCCATGAAGTTTGTGAGGTGTAAGTTTCAGGACCCCTCACTAGAATGAACCTGCTGAATAAACATACAATGCCTGACAATTACGTTTGTGAGCTCATCCTAGAAAAAGTGCTGCATGCCTCATTGCTAAATATCACTACAGTCACCCTCAAGGTACTCCCCTTAGGAAGCTATGCACCAATATCGGCACCTAGTCCACCCTTCAAAGAAATTTTTGGAACTCCTTTTTCAGAATGCTCATCAGAGCTGTTGTTGTATGAAGATCTGACAATTTTGTGAACTTACCACCAGGTGCTTACATTGGCAGCACTGGACAGGTTTCATAACATTAGTATATCAGTGTCTCACAGCTGTGTTCATGTCAACATGTGGAAATATATTGCTGAGTAGTGATCATTATTGTTATTGCACTTTTTGTGTGCCTTATGATGACAGCTCTAATAGTCATTCCAGAAAAAGTTCCAAAATTGTTTTGAGGGTCAGTGCATAGACTCCCAAGGGGAGTGCTTCAAAGGTGACCTTAATGATATTCAGCAATGAGGTATGTAGCACATTTTCTAGGATGAGTTCACGAACTTAATTGTCAGAACTTGTGTACTTCTGTACCTAGATTTATTAATAATTTTGTGTTTTTTAAGCAAGTCATCGGCATTGTTTGTGTCGGTCCTCCACAACCTTATCTTCCCCAATTGAGGACTTAGGCCTAAGTTCACCTAGCCATTAGGTACATCAGATGACCCCATGCACATCTTGCAGCTCTGTAGGCATCAATGTTTTATCCTCACTCTACCTGCTTTCCCAAGGAGGAAGTTTTGGGTGTATATCCCAAGAGCCCCAGAATGGAGGCTCAGTAAAGACATTTACTCCCTGAACCTGGATGGGTAGCTGCATGCCTACAAGCGTCAGTTCCTTTATGTCTACAATGAGGGCAAAAGCAGCATCCTTAAATGGCTGAGGGGCACACAAGCTAACATGCCCAGTGCATGCCCAGTGCAGAGCTGGATGTTAAACATTAACTCCCATGTCAGTGGTATTTAACTCATGCTGGTTTTGAGCCTGGGGCCTTGGGAAGCATATATAATTCACACATTTCTACCTTGGGAGCTGTGTGATAAAACACCATGGCCGAAGGACAAAAATGTTTTTTCGAGTGTGGCAGTAAGTGTGTTAAAAGAGGCAGTATGCAGTGACTAGCTCTCAGCCTCTGGAGCAGAACTCCTCCCTGTTTCAAACCCCGACTCTGCCATTGACTAGCTGTGTGACTTTGCAAGTTACCCAATAGCTTAAGCCTTGTTTTCCTCAGATGTAAAATTAGGGACTAATAAAGAAACTTGATCCTGGGATCACTCTGAAGATTAATAAGATGATTCATAAAAAGGATGAGCAGACTCCTTGGGGGCACAGTGAGTGTTCAGCAATGGCAACTATTATTTTGCAAACACAGGTGAGGGGTTTGGCCTGAGGCATATAGAAAGCTATCTGGGACCCAAGGTTAGGACTAAAGGATCCCATGACCCCGGAGCTGAGCTAAGCCAACAGGCCACTCAGGGCTCAGACCCACATCTCCAGCTCTTTGGTACAGAAAGAGTTCACCCACGCACCCACCCACCTCACAACCCCACACACACACACACACACACACACACACACAAAGGCAGCCCCACCACAGACCACCAAGCCTGCCTTCCTCTGAGGAAAACATGGCAGCTGCATGCATACATTCACCAGTTCTCAATTTGCTCCCATTATCATTCTCCCAATATCTCCCCAGAGGCTGACTGATGGTGACAGGCAATAATCTATTGCTGTGCAACAGAATGTTTACTACCAGCCCTCTAGGAAATGATTACTTTGAGGTAATTTTGAACCCCTAGACTATGATGCAGTGTCTCATATATTAAACTTCAGCAAGCAGTGTATAAAAGTATTACAAGAAGACCTTCTATTTCATAGCATACTGAGAAAGGAATGCACAGAGGGGTAAATTGATTCCAGGGGAACGCAAGCACAGAGGTATCAAATACTTTGCATTCAGCCTTATAGATGGAACAGAGAACAAAGCTTCAAGCCTACATGGCCAAGGGAAATGTCCATTTCATGCTCCTGCACTGCTCCAGGGGAGACACTATGGCCAATACCACAGAAACACCATAATTCATACCACCAAGGTTCTAGGATTCTGCCACTGCTATCTCCGGAAGATGGCTGGATTTTTCTCTGCCTCTCCCATAACTATCACTAAAAATGCATTCCTTGGAGTACCTCCTTCTTCACAAACCTCTTTTCACAGTAAAATTTCCTGAGCATGAGATATATAGACCAATAAAACAAAATACAGAATCCAGAAATAGACTTTCATATATATATATATGTATAGTCACCTGACTTATAACATAGGTATCCTTGCAAGTAGATGGAAGGATGTTGTTTTCAAAGACTGGTGCTGGGTTAATTGGATATCTGTATGTGGAAAAAACTGACCTTGGACTGTACCTCACACCATACACAAAAATCAATGCCATATGGATTATACATCTAAATGTGCAGAGTTAAACAATAAATGTTCTAGGCAAAAACATGGGAGAATATTCTCATGGCCTTAGAGTAGGCAAAGATTTCTTAAGTAAATCACAAAAGTTCTAACTAAAGGGGAAATATTAGCAAATTGGACTCCAATTACACATATTAATAGAAATCAAAAGATACCATGAAGGGAATGAAAAGACAATCAATAGAATGTGAATGGATATTTGCAAAATCAAAAAGGACTTTTATCCAAAGTATAAAAAGAACTTCTATAAGTAAATAAGAAAAAGACAGACAACCCAAGAGAAAAAGTGGGCAAAACACATGAACAGGAAGTTTACAAAATCAATATCCAAGTGGCCAAATAAATACGAAAGGTTCTCAGATATCAGGCAAATGCAAATTAAAAGTACAATGTAATATCTCTCACTCCCAGCATAGGCCAACATTAAGAAGACAGTAGTAACATCAAGGGTTAGAGCAATTATAACTTTCATATTTTACTGACTACAGAATAAATGGCTATAAACACTTCCTAAAATGGTTTCACAGAATTTGCTAAAGCCAATCACCTATACAACTCCAATAACTCTCCTCCTGAATACACGCCCCCACCCAAATGCATACATGTGTTCACCAGTAAACGTGTATAAGCATATTCATAGCGGCCCTATTTGTATTAACGGAAAATGGAAACAACCTAGATTCCCATCAACTGTTAAATGGAAAAATAACTTATGATGTACTCACACAATGGAATACATACTATACTGCAAAGAGAAGGAATGAACTACAAACACATGCAATAAGATGGATGGATCTCACAAACAAAATGTTGAGTGAAAGAAGCCAGATGCAAAAGAAACCACACATTGTTCAATGCCATTTATATAAAGATCAAAAATTAGCAAAACTAGCCTATGCTCAACAAGTCAAGGGGGAGCTGGTAATGTTCTGTTTCTTATTTCAGGCACTGGTTACAGGAATATGTTCACTTTGTTAATTTGTAACAAGCAGTATATTTGTGCTATGCCTCATTTTCTATGTGTGTGCTATTTTATTCATCAATAAAACATTAACAAAAATGAAAAAACAATCAAGTCTTCTGATTTGGGTCCAAGGGTTGGGCCACAAGATGACAAAGGATATGGTAAAGTGAGTTTCTGGATTTTCTCTTGGGGAGGGAATAGTTGACCTAAATAACAGTAGTGTGGTTGGTCAAAAAGCATAAAAAATGTTCATAGAGCAGATGGAGGAAATAGGGGAGAAGAGCTTCCATAACTAAGCACCAAGACCTATACTAAGTGTCACTTTATATGAGCCTAATCTCAGCTCATGAAGCAGACACTGTACCATCCCATGTTACTGCTAAGGAAACTGAGGCACTGACAGGGGACAGAACTCACATGTAGGTCTCAACAGTTCCAAACCTGTGTCCCCAACCTCTGTAGATACTCCATAACATGGAGTAGCTGCTTGCTGTGTAGGGGAAGCTGTCATCCCATGACTCAGGAGGTCCTCTGTCTTAGTAACTTCCCAGCAGAAATGTAGGGACTACAGCATGCAAGAGAAGCCTCCACTTCTCAGCAGGTTTGTATGCACTGCCCTCCTGCTCAACATTTTTTCTTTAATTGGCACGAACCACTGTGCAACAAGGAAAACATTTACAGTGTTAACAAGGAAAATTGTTAATTAAGAGAGCAGTACCTTCAGGGGATTTTAATTTAGGGTAGGCACCAACTGAGATCAAGAAGACATTAAAGTTATTGGAATTGTGTGGTTTCTACACCCAACTGACTACTACGTGGAATTTAATAAAGATGACTTCTACTTTCTAATTATGACTTCCAAACGCTAGCACATAAGGCCTTTGCTGTCTCAGAAGGGATGGGAGTCTGTACTTGGAGTGCTAATAACTTAGAAATGGAGTCTATGGAAAGGGGGTTGTGGAGAGTTATGCTGCCTGGATCAAATCCCAGCTCCACCACTTACTAGCTGCAATGAACACTATGCCCAGCTAATAGGGTTTTTGAGATTATTAAATTAGAATACATATGTATATATGTGTGTATAATACTCTTTACATACATGTGTGTATACACACGCACACACACGTCCTTTAGCATAGTCCTGGGCATACACAGCCAGTCCTCAATTATCATTATCAGTTATTAGTGTCTCCTCAGATTTCACTGTCCTGCGTTTGGCTCTTGGAAACTGACCTAGGTATTTTTTTTTGTTTGTTTTTTATTGTTCGGGATCTATTGAGGGTACAAAGAATTAGGTTACACTGATTACATTTGTTAGATAAAGTTCCTCCTATAACTGTGTCCCACCCCATACACTGTGACCCCCATTCCCCTCCCCACTTGCTCATTCCCCTACCACCCCCCTTTGTCTTAGCTGATCTACTGGCTTCATACTGGAATAGAGTACATTGGATTTTTGCTTCTCTATTTTTGTGATGATCTACTAAGATGAATGTGTTCCACCTCCATCCAGGTTAATACAAAAGATGTAAAGTCTCCATATTTTTTAGTGGCTGAATAGTATTCCATGGTATACATATACCACAACTTGTTAATCCTGTCCCGGGTCAGTGGGCATTTAGGCTGTTTCCACATTTTGGAGATTGTAAATTGATCTGCAATAAACAGCCTTTTGCAAATGTCCTTATGACAAAAGGATTTTTTTCCTTCTGGGTAGATGCCTAGTAATGAGAGTGCAGGCTCAAACGGGAGGTCTAATTTGAGTTCTTTGAGGATTCTCCATACTTCCTTCCAAAAATGTTGTCTTAGCTTGCAGTCCCACCAGCAGTGTGAAAGTGATCCCTTCTGTCCACATCCACACCAGCATCTGCAGCTTTGAGACTTTGTAATGTGGGCCATTCTCACTAGGGTTAGTTGATATCACAGGAAAGTTTTGATTTACATTTATTTGATGAGTAGGGACAATGAGCATTTTTTCATATGTTTGTTAGCCATTTCTAGTCTTCTTTAGAGAAGGTTCTATTCATCTCTCTTGCCCAGTGATATATGGGATTGTTGAGTCTTATTTTGTTCATTAATTTGGGTTCTCTATAGATCCTAGTATCAAGTTTTTGTCCAATTCATCATATGAAAATATCTTTTCCCATTCTGAAGGTTGTCTGTTTGCTTTGGTTGTTGTTTCCTTAGCTGTACGGAAGCTTTTAAGTTTAATTAAGTCTCATCTGTCTATTTTTGTTGTTGTCGAAATTGCCAAGGAAGTCTTCTTCATAAAATCTTTCCAAGGCCAATATCTTCAAGTGCTTCAAGTGCTTTCTTTAAAAAATTTTATTGTTTCATGCCTTAGATTTCAACCTTTTATCCATCTTGAATCAATTTTTGTAAGTGATGAGAAGTGCGGGTCCATTTTCAGTCTTTTACATGTGGTTATCCAGTTCTTCCAGCACCATTTATTGAATAAGGACTCCTCTTTTCTCCAGTGTATGTTCTTGTTTGATTTATCAAAGATCAGGTGGCTGTAAGAGGTTAGTTTCATCTCATGGTTTTCTATTCAGTTCCAAATGTCTCTATTTTTGTGCCAATACCATGCTATTTTGATCACTATGGCCTTTTAGGATAGCTGAAAGTCTGGTAGGGTGTTACCTCCAGCTTTGTTTTTATTACTAAGAATTGCCTTGGTTATCTGGGGTTTCTTCTGGTTCCATACAAAATTAAGAATTATTTTTTCCAAATCTTGAAATTATGATGATGGTATTTTAATGGGGATTGCATTGAATCTGTATTTTGCTTTGGGTAGAATATGCATTTTCAAAATGTTGATTCTTCCCAGCCATGAACATGGAATGTTCTTCCATTTGTTAATATCTTCTGCTTTTTCTTAGGGTTTCATAATTTTCTACGTAGAGGTCCTCCACCTCTTTTATTATGTATATTCCTGGGCACTTCATTTTCTTGGAAGCTACTGTGAAGGGACTTGTGTCCTTGATTAGCTTCTCATTTTGGCTGTTTTTGGCATAGAAAAAAGGCTACTGGTTTGAGGACATTGATTTTATATCCTGACACATTGCTGTAGTGTTCGACCACTTCCAGGAGTCTTGTGGCTGGGTCTTTGGGTTTCTCTAAGAGTATGTCATTGGCAAAGAGCTAGAGTTTGACGTTCTCTAGCTCCTCATTTGGATGCCCTTTATTTTCTTCTCATGCCTGACTGTATGAGCTAGAACTTCTAGCACTATGTTGAATAGTAGTGGCAATAAAGGACAACCTCATCTGGTTCCAGTTCTGAGTAGGAAGGCTTTCAGTTTTACTTCATTCAGTATAATATTAACTGTGGGTTTGTCATAGATGGCTTCAATCAGCTTAAGAAATGTGCCACCTATGCCCTAATTCTTAAGTCTTCTGATTAGAAAATGATGCTGAATTTTATTGAATGCTTTATCTGCATTGTGAGGATCATATGGTCTTTGGTTTTGCTTCTGTTGATATGATGAATTATGTTTATGGACTTGTGTAAGTTAAACCAGCCTTGCATCCCTAGAGATGAAACCTACATGATCATGATGAATGGTTTTTAAAATGTGTATCTGTAATCTACTGGTTAGGATTTTATTGAGAATTTTGGCATCTATATTTATTAGTGAAATTGGTTTGGAATTCTCCCTTTTAGTTGGGTCTTTTCCTGGTTTTGGTATCAGGATGATGTTTGCTTCATAGAACATGTTCGGGAGGATTCCTTCCTTCTCAATATTTTTGGAATAATTTCTGCAATATGGGTATAAGCTCTTCTTTAAAGATTTTATAGAATTCTGGTGTGAAATCATCTGGACCATGGCTTTTTGTTGTTGTTAGATAAACTCCCAAATATTTCATCTTCTTTGGCACTACTGTGAATGGAATAGAGTCCTTGACTGTTTTTTCAGCTTGACTATGTTTGGTATATATGGGGCTACTGATTTATGAGTGCTGATTTCATAGCCTAAGATGCTGCTATATTCCTTGATCACTTCTAGGAGTTTTCAGTAGAATCCTTGGTATTTTCCAGATATACAATCATATCATCTGCAAAGAGTGAAAGTTTGATCTCTTCTGACCCTGTATGGATACCCTTGATTGCCTTTCCTTCCCTAATTGCGATGGCTAAAACTTCCATTACGATGTTAAAGACCAGTGGAGACAATGGGCACCCTTGCCTGGTTCCTGATCTGAGTGGAAATGGTTTCAATTTAACTCCATTCAATACAATATTGGCTGTAGGTTTGCTGAAGATGGCCTCTATCAGTTTAAGAAATGACCCTTCTGTACCAATTTTCTTAAGTGTTCTGATCATAAAGAAATGCTGGATGTATCAAAAGCTTTTTCTGCATCAGTTGAGAGAATCATGTGGTCTTTGTTTTTTAATTTGTTTATGTGATGAATTATATTTATAGATTTACGTATGTTGAACCATCCTTGAGATCCTGGGATAAAACCCACTTGGTCGTGGTGTATGATTTGTTTGATGTGTTGCT
>CAUYQV010016800.1:0-10475 GCA_963574575.1 Galagoides demidoff | reverse complement strand
TTTGAGACAGAGCCTCAAGCTGTCCCCCTGGGTAGAGTGCTATGGCTTCACTGCTCACAGCAACCTCCAACTCCTGGGCTCAAGCGAGTCTCCTGCCTCCTGCCTCCCAAGTAGCTGGGACCACAGGCGCCTGCCACAACACCCAGCTATTTTTTTTTTTTTTGGTTGTAGCTATTATTGTTGTTTGGCGGCTCCGGGCTGGATTCGAACCCGCCACCTTAGGTGTATGTGGCTGGCGCCTTAGCGGCTTGAGCCACAGGCGCCAAGCCTGCCCTGGATCTTTTTATAATTTACTCAATTAAAGTGTACAATTTAGTGGCTGTTAGTGTATTTACCGAGTGATGTAACCATTACCACAATTTTAGAACATTTTCATCACTGTGAAAAGAAATCCTGACCTTAGCCATTGCCCCTCAGAAACCTCCAAAACCTGTGTCCCTCCACGCTTTAGGCAATGATTAAGCTACTTTTTATCTCTCTGGGTTTGTTCATTCTGGGCATTTCATACAAATGGAATCATATAACCTGTGATCTTTTGTGACTGGCTTTTGTAACCTAGCCTTATGTTTTCAAGGTTCATTTATGTTATAGCATGAATCAGTAATTCTTTTTGTTGCCAAATAATATTCCACATATATACAGACTGCATAGCTAAACAAAACCACATTTTATTTAACCTTTTGTCAATTGATAGGCATTTGGGTTGTTTCCATTTTTGTCTCTCTTTTTTTTTTTTTTTTTTGAGACAGAGTCTCAGTTTGTCACCCTCAGTAGAATACAGTGATGTCATAGCTCACAGCAACCTTGGGCTTAAGCAATTCTCTTGCCTCAGCCTCCCAAGTAGATAACTATAGTTGCCCACCACAACGCCCAGCTATTTTTAGACATGAGGTCTTACTCTGGTTCAGGCTGGTCTCAAACCTGTGAGCTCAGGCAATCCACCCACCTCTGCCTCCCAGAGTACTGAGATTACAGGAGTGAGCCACCTCATCTGGGTTTTTGTATCTTTTGTGAACAATGGTGCTGTGAACATTGATGTATAGGTTTTCCTGTGGGCATGTGTTTTTGTTTTTCTAGGGTATTGCTTTGAGTGGAATTCTTGGGTCTAATGCTAACTCTGTTTAGGAACTGCGAGTTTTCCAAAGCACCTGTACCATTTTATAGCTCCACCAGGATATGGACATTAAAATTTCTCCATATTCTCAACAGACCAACATTTGTTATCCTCTTTCTTTTTGATTATCTGCCCTGGATCTTTTTTCTTTTTTCTTTTGAGAGTTTCATTTTGTCACTCTGGGTAGAGGAGTGCTGTGACATCATAGCTCACAGCAACCTCAAACTCTTGGGCTCAAGTGATCCTCCACCTCAGCTTCCCTCAGCTGGAACTATAGGCACCTGTCACAATGCCCAGCTATTTTTAGAGAGGAGGTTTCCCCTTGTTCAGGCTGATCTCGAATTCCTGAGCACAAGCCATCCACCCACCTCAGAGTGCTAGGATTACAGATGTGAGCCACTGCAACCAGCCTCTTGATCTTATGTATTAGAGCAGCGGTTCTCAACCTGTGGGTTGTGACCCACAGGAACTGTATTAAAGGGCCGCAACATTAGGAAGGTTGAAAACCACTGTATTAGAGGGATATATAGTGTTCTTGGCCAAGTTGGGAACATTCTGGAAGTAACGTATAGATTTTACCAGTTTTTGAGTATGACTTTTTTAATCATGCACTCAGAAACTGGGGAAATAACCACAGCTTGGTTAAGGGATGAACCTGAGCTAAAACACTGATCACATGACCTCCACAAGCCCCTATTCTGACTGATAGACCATGGCTACATTTTGAGTTTTATAGAATTAGTGCTAGTTCAGAACTAGTGTCTGGTTAGTAATCTTTTTGCTCAGCACGTAATCACTGTGATGAAAGGCCATAGGTCCTTTTGGGGATGGCTGGGAGAAAAATTAGCAGTACAGGATAAATTTTTGTTTTTGTTTTTTTTTTTGAGACAGAGCCTCAAGCTGTCCCCCTGGGTAGAGTGCCGTGACTTCACAGCTCTCAGCAACCTCCAACTCCCGGGCTCAAGCGAGTCTCCTGCCTCTGCCTCCCAAGTAGCTGAGACTACAGGTGCCAGCCACAACGCCTGGCTATTTTTTGGTTGCAGCTGTCATTTTTGTTTGGCGGGTCCGGCTGGATTCGAACCCGCCACCTTACGTGTATGTGGCTGGTGCCTTAGCCACTTGAGCCATAGGCGCCGAGCCCAGGATAAATTTTTGGAAGTGTAGTAGGATCCTTCCCCAAGGGGACCTGACCTTTCCTTCATTTAGTGGGTTCTGAGTCTGTGAACTGACTCAGATCTAGTAATTGATTGAGATTTTGTGACTTTTTTTTTTTTTATGATTGAAGTTAAACTTTTGTTCCTTTAACTTAGAACTCTTCTGCTTATACCCATCAAGTAAGAATTTAATAGACTTCATACCTGTTTTGCTTCTAGAAATCCCATAGGTCTCTGGGAGTCAGACTATTTTGATTGACTGTGTTATGGTGTGAGAGGTGGTACTAATAATGACTAAAAAAAGTATAGAGATTCTTAGTTTTACTTTAGATTCAATCTTTAATTGCCTCATCTCTTTAACAGAGTATCAGATAGTTTGACTTTGTGGGCAGCTATACTCCTTCATACCTAATCAAGCTTAACTTCTCAGTCCCTTTTAAGCTGTCAATTTAGTCTAAAGAGGACATGAAGACTTTAGAAACTCAGCAAGTATTGACAGTTTCAACTTTTACAGGCACGAAAGATTAACCTATGGCTGCTATCCCATAAGTATTTTTTAGTTTATGTGGGCTTCCCTCATGTGCTGAAGGGCTGGTGTCAATATTTACATCTTCACCTGTTTGCAGAGAGTTATAATTTATCCACATTGTTTTCTCTAGGCATGAACTGAAGGGTTTTTTTGTTTCTATTTTCTGAGACAGAGTCTCACTCAGTTGCCCCAGGTAGAGTGCAGTAGTGTTATCATACCATGTTTCCCCGAAAATAAGACACTGTCTTATGTTTATTTTTTCTCAAGAAGACATACCAGGGGATGTCTTATTTTTATTAAGTATAATACAATTCTACGTTTATTCAAATACAGTTAAGTCATCTTCTGGAACCTGACAGGGGGAGCTGACCTTGTTGGTGGGGCTGGCGCTAGTGATGCGTGAACTCCTTTTCCCTAGCCGTTCGCACGTGCACAATAGGATACCTCCTACGGCATTTACCACACACGCACCCGCGCAAGTGCGATCAACTAGGAGAAAGGAGCTGTGGCAGTAAAAGGTGTTCCAGTCTTCCTTACCACTCTGTGCAGAAATGCATGCCATGGCTACGCAGCGTATCTACGTAGCCATGCCCGTCACTAGGTCTTATTATCAGAGTAGGCCTTATATTTAACAAATGCATAGAAATCCTGCTAGGGCTTATTTTGGGGGTAGGTCTTATTTGGAGGGAAACAGTAGTTCACTGCAACTTCTGACTCCTAGGCTCAAGCTGTTATCCTGCCTCAGCATCCTGAGCACACTCCTCCTGTGCACACCTTGATGCCCACTTATTTTTTCTACTTGTAGTAGAAACAGGGTCTTGCTTTTGCTTAGGCTGATCTTGAACACCTGTTCTCAAGTGATCCTCCTACTTTGGCCTCCCAGAGTTCTAGGATTATAGAAGTATGCCCAGCCATACTTGAAGTATTTTCAAGCCCTCCAGAAAGTGCATTTTAAGTATGCTAGAAACATGTTTTACTTTGTATACTATTTTATTTTATTTTAAGACAGAGGCTTTACTATGTTGCCCTAGGTAGAATGCCATGGTGTCACAGCTCACCACAACCTCAAACTCTTGGGATTAAGCAGTTCTATTGCCTCAACCTACCAACTAGCTGGGACTACAGGTGCCCAGCTATTTTTTCGTTGCAGTCGTCATTGTTGTTTAGCAGGCCGGGCTCGAACCCACCACCCTCGGTGTATTTGGCTGGTACCCTATTCACTGAGCTGCAGATGCCAAGCCTTGTATACTCTTTTAAAAACAAGAAATTTGGCCAAGCAAGGTAGCTCATACCTATAATCTGGGAACTCTGGGAGGCTGAGGTGGGTGGATTCCCTGAGCTCAGGAGTTCATGACCAGCCTGAGCAAGAGCAAGACCTGGTCTCTAAAAATAGCCGGTCGTTGTGGTGGGTGCCTGTAGTCCCATCTACTCAGGAGGCTGAGGCAAGAGGATCTCTTGAGTCCAAGAGTTTGAGGTTGCTCTGAGCTATGACACCACAGCACTCTACTAAAGATGACAAAGTGAGACCCTGTCTCAAAAAAAAAAAAATTAAAAAGGAATAAATAAAAATAAGAAATTTGATCCTTGTCCATTCCATTTTTAAGCTGTCCATTTGGTTTGTTTTTCTTTTTATTCTTTTTTTTTTTTTTTTTTTTTTTTTTTTTGCGACAGTCTCATTCAGTCACCCTCAGTAGAGTACTGTGGCAATAGCTCCCAGCAACCTCAAACTCTTGGGCTTAAGCCAGGCATCCTCAAACTATGGCCCATAGGCCACATCCAGCCCTCCACCGGTCTGAGGGACAGTGAACTGGCCCCCTGTTTAAAAAATTTGAGGACCCCTGGCTTAAGCAATCCTCTTTTTTTTTTTTTTTTTTTTTTAATTTCTCCATTAAGCAATCCTCTTGCCTCAGCCTCCCCAACAGATGAGATTATAGGCGGGTAGCACTGCCCAGCTAGTTTGTCTATTTTTAGTAGAGATGGGGTCTGTCTCTTGCTCAGGCTGATCTCCCAACTCCTGAGCTCAAGCAGTCCAGCTGCCTCAGCCTCCCAAAGTGCTAGGATTACAGGTGTGAGCCATTGCACGTGGCCTGGACATGTGGTTTGTTTTCGGTTTGGGGCCATTATTAATAAAGTTACAATGAACATTGTGGAATAAGTCTCATACAATTGCTGGGTCATATAATTAGTGTTAAGTGCTTTTTTAGTTTTTTGTTTTTTTTTTTTGAGACAGAGCCTCAAGTTGTCACCCTGGGTAGAGTGCTATGGCATCACAGCTCACAGCAATCTCCAACTCCTGGGCTCAAGCGAGTCTTTTGCCTCTACCTCCCAAATAGCTGGGATTACAGGCGCCCACCACAACGCCCGGCTATTTGTTGTTTGGCTGGCCCAGGCTGGATTCGAACCTGCCAGCTCAGGTGTATGTGGCTGGTGCCTTAGCTGCTTGAGCCACAGGCGCCAAGCCTTTAGTTTTAAAATAAACTACAAAACAAAAAGGCAATACCTTTTTACATTCTTACCCTCAGGGTATGTGATTGAGCTTCTCTACATTCTCGCCAGCATTTAGTGTTGTTGCTATGTTTTGTTTTAGCCATTCTGATAGGTGTATAATAAAATGTCATTGTGTTTTAAATTTGTATTTCCACAATGGCTAATGATTTTGAACATCTTCTTAATGCTTATTAGTCATCTTTATATTCTTTTTAGGTGAAATGTCTTTTATTTCTTTTGTCTTTTTTTTCCTTTGGAGACAAAGTCTTACTCTGTTGCCACCAGCCTAGAGTGCCATGGCATCAGCCTAGTTCATAGCAACCTCAAACTCCTGGGCTCATACCATTCTCCTGCCTCAGCCTCCCAAGTTGCTGGGACTATAGGCGTGTACCACAACACCCAACTAATGTTTTCAGTTTTTAGTAGAGATGAGGATTTGCTTGTATTCAGACAGGTCTTGAACTCCTTAGCTCAAGCCATCTTCCTACCTTGGCCTCCCAAGAATGCTGGTATTACAGGCATGTGCCACTGTGCTCAGCTTTCTTTCTTTCTTTTTTTTTTTTTTGAGACAGATTCTCACTATACTGCCTTTGGTAGAGTGCTGTGGCATCACAGCAATCGCAAACTCTTGGGCTTAAGTGATTCTCTTGCCTTAGCTTCCCAAGTAGCTGGGACTACAGGCACCAGCTACAATGCCTGGCTCTTTTTTTGTTGTAGTTGCCATTGTCATTTAGCGGGAAGGGCCTGGGTCAGGTTTGAACCTGCCAGCTTCTATGTATGTGGCTGATGCCGTAACCACTGTGCTACGGGCGTCAAGCCACCTTTCTTTTTTAAAAAAAAATTATTTTTACAGTCAGGCTCCGTGGCTCACACCTATAATCCCAGCACTCTGGGAGTCCGAGGCAGGTGGATTGCCTGAGCTCACAGGTTCGAGACCAGCCTGAAGCAGAGCAAGACTTCATCTCTAAAAATGGCCAGGCGTTGTGGCAGGCTCCTGTAGTCCCAGTTACTTGGGAGGCTGAGGCAAGAGAATCACTTAATTAAGCCTAAGACTTTGAGGTTGCTGTGAGCTGTGATGCCATAGCACTCTACCGAGGGCGACATAATAAAACTCTGTCTCAAAAAAAAAAATTGTATTTTTTTTTATACATACATATTATATAGTGACATTTTCCAAGTTTTCTAATTGGAGTTCTTTAGACTCTCAGGCTGTTGGGACTTCAGGTGCTCACCAGAATGCCCATTAGTTTTTGTATTTTTAGTAGAGACATGGGGTCTTACTCTTGCTCAGGCTGGTCTCGAACTCATAAACTGAAGCAGCCCACCAGCCTCAGCCTCCTGGAGTGCTAGGATTATGGGCATGAGCCACCATGCCTAGCCTCGTTTTAATTTTGTTATTCAAATTTTTGTTTGCTTGAATTTAGGTATATGTTTTATTGGCAAAATGTTCTCTGTGTTGGCCACCTTTTATAAAATTTTATAATGAATATTTTGTAAATAAAGGAACATTTAACTAGTTTCCCAGTTTTCCTTTATATGGCAATTTTGGGGACATCATGTAGTACCACCCCATGCATAATGAATATCCTTTTCCTTAAAAAATTTGGGCCAAAGGGCGGCACCTGTGGCTCAAAGGAGTGGGGTGGGGTGCTGGCCCCATATATGGGAGGTGGTAGGTTCAAACCCAGCCCCAGCCAAAAACTGCAAAAAAAAAAAAAAAAAAAAAAATTCGGGCCAAAAATGCACATTATACATGGCAAAAATACACTAATTTTTAAAATAAATTGGAGGTTTAAGTCAAGGTTCTTTTTTTTTTGTCTGTCAATGTCTAATTGTTCTAATACCATTTATGAAAGGCTTTTTTCAGTTTATCATAATTTATCATAACTCATAGTTTATTGAATTACATTTGCACTTTGTCAAAAACCAGTTGGTTGTGTTTATGTGGGTCTGTATTTATCAGCTATGAGGATTAAATGTACTACTAATAAAATGCCTTGATCATGAAAGTGCTACATAAGTTTTGGTTATTACTTTACAGTAGCAAATAAAAACTTTAAAGAAAGCATTTAAATATACTCAGTAGCCATCCTTTCTAATTTATTTTAGCTTTTAAATTAATCTGGGGTGGGATAGATAGGATCTTGGTCTGTTGCTCAGGCTAAAGTACAGTGACATCATCATAGTTCACTGTAACCTCAAATTCCTAGGCTCAAGCCATCCTCCTGCCTCAGCCTCCTGAGTAGCTACAGGCATATGGTACTGTGCCTGGCTAAATTTTCTATTTTTCTGTAGAGATGAGGTCTTGCTGTTGCACAAGCTGGTCTCATACTCCTGGCCTCAAGTGATCCTCTTGCCTTGGCTTCCCAAGTGCCGGCATTAAAGGCATGACTTTCTAATAAGTTTTGAAATCAGGAAGTATGAGATCTCCAACTTCATTCTTTTTTCTTTTTAGAGACAAGGCTGTTGCTCAGGGTAGAGTATGGTATGATCGTAACTGATGAATTTACAATTGAGGAACTGACAATAATAGACCACTCTGAAAAAGGACTCAATTTATCACCCTTGATACACTTAATTTTGATACAAGTAATATTAACTAATATTAAAATCCATATTAAATTTCTGCTTTTGTTCCAATAATATCTTTTTTGGTTTTCTTTTCTTAACAATAATGTCTTTTACTTTGTTTTTGCACCCATGGTCAAAACAAGGTTTATGCATTGAATTTGGCATGTCTTTTTAGCCTTCTTTAATACAGTGACGTTTTCCTTCTCTTTTTTGTTTATCTTTGGGGTTTTGTGTTTTTTTTTGTTTTGTTTTGTTTTTTGATGATGGTGACATTTTAGAAAGATTCATTTTGCCTAAAAGCCTTTTGTTAGCGCCCTGTATTAGACAGTAAGCTCTTTTAGAATAAAGAATATATCTCACTTGCTAATTAAATTTAAACTAAAATTTTATAATTATTTGGGACCCTGCTTCAGAAGAAGATGGGGAAGCATTAAGTATTAATACTTTTATTTTCTTGTTTGACATACATGCCTAGGGGATTGCAAGGATTCTTGTACTTCTCACATTAATTGTTCACACACTACAGTGTACATTGCTATACACTTTATTACTTATTTCATTAGTAATTTTTTCTCTTCTGTATTCATGTAACTCTTACCTTTTCCTTTTGAAAATGAGGGATATTTGGTGGTTAAAATACAGTATATAGTTTAATCACTATCTAAGGGGAAAAGTGCATCAAATTGGTTACGTTAAAGATAATTCATTAACAGAATTTTTTTTTTTTTTGAGACAGTTTGTTTGTCACCCTTGGTAGAGTACCCTGGCATCACAGCTCACAGCAACCTCAAACTCTTGGGTGCAAGCGAGTCTCCTGAGCAGCTGAGACTACAGGTGCCTGCCACAATGCCCAGATTTTTTTAGAGACAGGTTCTCCCTCTGGCTCAGGCTGGTCTTGAACTCATGAGCTTAGGCAATCCGCCTGCCTTGGCCTCCCAGAGTGTTAGGATTACAGGCATGAGCCACCACACCTCATGAACAGAATATTTTGAAAAATTATAGACATAGAAATATTTAATTATTATAGAATTCTTATGTAACTAAAACTTTGTTTTTATTTCACAACTGCTTGCCTTCCTTGTGTCATTGAGCTGTATGTCTTTTGTCCCTGAGAATAGGTGATTTGATTTCTTCTCCCTAGTATCACTTTATTATTTTTCTTTCTAGCTTTGCAAATATCTCACTGTGAAGCTCACTCTAATTAAAATTAAAAAATAGAGCTTTAAGGATATAGTGAAATACTTAATAACCCCTAATAAGAATGCAAATTATTTCTGCTACTAAACATAGTAACTGTTTTTTTTTTTTTTTTGAGACGGAACCTCAAGCTATCCCCCTGGGTAGAGTGCCATGGCATCACAGCTCATAGCAACCTCCAACTCCTGGGCTCAAGTGAGTCTCCTGCCTCTGCCTCCCAAGTAGCTGGTTCCACAGGTGCCCATCACAACGCCCGGCCATTTTTTGGTTGCAGCCATCATTGTTGTTTGGCGGGCCCAGGCTGGGGATTCGAACCCGCCACCTTAGGTGTACATGGCTGGCGCCTTAGCCGATTGAGCCACAGGCACCGAGCCAGTAACTGTTTTATTAACAGCTGTATTGAGATGTAATTCACATGCCATATAATTCACCCATGTAAGTGTGCAATTCAGTGGCTTTTAGTAGATTCACAAATATGTCTAGCCATCAAGACAGTAAACTTTAGAACATTTTCATGACCTCAGAAAGAAACCTGTACCCTTCAGCTATAACCCTCATCTCCCCATTCCCACTTCCAACCCTACTACAACCACTAATTTTTTTTTCTTGCCCTCAGTAGAGTGCAATGGTGTCATAGCTCACAGCAACCTCAAACTTTTGGGCTTAAGCAATTCCCTTGCCTCACCTTCCCAAGTAACTGGGACTACAGGTACCCACCACAATGCCTGCTTTTTTTTTTTGCTATTTTTGGCCAAGCTGGGTTTGAACCTGCCACCTCTGGCATATGGGGCTGGCATCCTCCTTTGAACCATGGGCGTTGCCCATGCCCGGCTATTGCTCAGGCTGGTCTTGATCTCGTGAGCTCAAATGATCCACACGCCTTGGCCTCCCAGAGTACTGGGATTACAGGCATGAGCCATTGCACCCAGCCAGCAACCACTAATTTACTTTCTGCCTTAGATTTCTCTATTCTGGATTTTCATATGAATGGAATCATTTGATATATGGTCTATTGTAACAGGCTTCTATTTAGCAAAATGTTGTCAGGGTTCATTGATTTTGTTTTCATTTATCTGTTCCTCCCTCCTTCCTTATTCTTTGCTCCCCTCTCTTCCTCGCTCCCTTTCTCTTGCATTTATATATTTATTTTGGAGGAGACAGAGCTGCACTCAGCAACCTCAAACTCCTGAGTTCAAGTGATCCTCCTGCTTCAGCCTCCCTAGTAGCTGGGACTACAGGCACCTGCCACAACGCCTGGGTAATTTTTCTGATTTTTTTTTTTTTTTTTTTTTTTGAGATGGAGCCTCAAGCTATCCCCCTGGGTAGAGTGCCATGGCATCATAGCTCATAGCAACCTCCAACTCCTGGGCTCAAGCGAGTCTCCTGCCTCCGCCTCCCAAGTAGCTGAGACCACAGGCGCCCG
>CAUYQV010016796.1:0-62756 GCA_963574575.1 Galagoides demidoff | reverse complement strand
GGGTTGGTGCCCTACTCCTTTGAGCCACAGGCACCGCCCCGTAGTTGCCATTTATTTATGAAATTAGCTAGCATCACTATATTAGAGATACCAATACTAATTAATATGATAATTAACTATTTTGGCCAAGGTCTTCATACTAGGGTCATCAAATACTCAAATACAATTATTTTGTGGTCTCAGAAATCTATCTTATATTCACCACTATAACTTACTGCCTCCTTTTTATACTATCGCTATAATGTACAATTAGAGATTCACAGACTTATTTATCTTTTAATCTTTGAGCATTTTTACATATATTATATCATTTATTCTTTCATTAATAAGACTGTAAGTAAAAATGCAAAAACAATCTTCCATAACACATGAAGAAATGAGGCTGTGTCTTATCAGTGGTTAATAATAGGAAGGGAACTAAATTATTGTTCCCAGGTATGATTTCAGTTCAGTGATCTGTTTTCATAATTTCAGAATATTATGTAACACGTTTTGGTACATAGGTAGCTTTTGTATATTTTAAGTCAGGGTTATAAGTGTGCCCTTCACCTGGAAAGTGTGCAATATACCTTTTAGTTTTAAATTTACCCATCCCCTTCTCCCCACTTCTACCTTCTTGAATTTCCCTGAGTTTCATTTCCATATAAGTATATAAGTGTTGATCACCCAGTTCCAATTTAGTATTGACTACAAGTAGTGTTTTTCCATTCTTGTGATACTTAACTTAGGAAAATGGTCTCTAGTTCTATCAGGTTGTTACAAAAGATACTAGATCATCATCTTTTATTTATGAGTTCAGTGGTCTTGTTATTCACAGATTGATATTAGACATACTGAATGTCTGAAATAATACTCAGAAAAACTATGCACATACATAGAAGGTCAAATGTCACATATTTTTAGTTATAAGCATTTAATACTATCATAAGAACTCTATTTCAACGTATTGTCTTTTGTTGTTGTTTTTTTTTTCTTGAGACAAGTTCTCACTGTACCACCCTCAGTAGAGTGCTATGAACAGCTCACAGCAACCTCAACCTCTTAGCCTTAAGCTATTCTCTTGCCTCAGCCTCTCATGTAGCTGGGAGTATAGGCAGCCACCACAACACCTGGCTATTTTTTGTTGTATTTGTCATTGTTGTTTAGCAGACCCAGGCCAGGTTCTAACCCCCCAGCCTTGGTATATGTGGCTGGCACCCTAACCACTGTGCTACGGGCACCAAGTCTCAACATATTGTTTTAACAAGCTTTATCTTTGTTAATTAAATAGCTGTTAATTATTCCTGTTTTACTAAATTTTATCATAAGTTCTTCACACCCAAACCAGAGGGTTTAAAATGAGAGGAAAATTAGTGTGTTAAATGTAACATACTTTTTAAAATATAAAGTATATTTTTATCTAATGTAAAGTAAAAGCAAATACATTTAAATCAAGTATCATTTTTAAAAAATATACTAACCCAAACTGTGATTAAAACCTAATTCACAATGTAAAATATTTCCTCATTGACCTTTTTTTAGTTTTTAGTTTATGTCATTGTATCGAGTTAAAATTCGCATGACATGAAATGAATCATTTAAGGACACAGTTGCATTTAGTATATACACAATATGCATGCTGCAATGTTCATGTACATCCATCACCTTGATCAAATTCTAAAATATTTTCATCACCTCACTGAAAAGGAAAGCCCAAATCCATTGAGCAGTCCTGCCCCTCTCACTCCACCCCTGGCAACTCATAATATGTTCTGCCTATATGGATTAACCTGTTCTGAAGATTTCATTTGAGAGGAATGAAAACAATATGTGATCTTTAGTGTCTGGATTCTTTCACTTGGCGTATGTTCAAGATTCATTCATATTGAAGTATATATCAGTAGTCATTCCCTCCACATGGCTGAATAATATTCCAGTGCATAAATATATCACTATTTCCACTCATCAGCTGAGAAATATCTGGATTGTTTCCGTCTTTGGCTATTTTGGATATTGCCATTATGAACATCATGTACACATTTTCATTTGGATATCTGTTTTCAATTATTTTGAGTAAATATGTAGGAGGTGAACTGATAGGTCAGATGGGAGTTCTATGCTTAGTTTGTTTTAGTAACTTCTATACTGTTTTCCGAAGTGACTGTACCATTTTCTTTTTGAAGCCTTTGTACTATTTTTACATTTCTACTACCAATGCTCAAGGGTTCCAATTTCTCCATATCCTTGCCAACATTTATTTTCTGGGTGTTTTTTTTTTTGTAATAGACATTTTAATAGTTTGAAGTAGTGTCACATTGTAGTTTTGATTACCATTTGCCTAATGACTAATGTTGCCAAACACCCTTTCATGTGCTTGTTGGCCATTTTTATATCTTCTTTGGAAAAATGTTTATTCAGGTTCTTTGCCCATTTTTAGTTGGGTTATTTGTATTTTTTTGCTGATTTGTAAGAATTGTTTAAATATTCTGAATACAAGATTCAATCAGATATAGAAAATATTTGCTATTTTGAAAAAGTCCAATTTATCTATTTTTTCTCTTTTTGATGCACTTTTATCATCATATCTAAGAATTCATTGACAATTTCCTTACCATAAAATAATTTTTTTTCTCCTGGGTAGATAGCGAATATTACATCTATTGTATTTGCCTGGATGGATTTATAGAACATCTTCCTAAGTAAAGTACCATAATGATGGAAAAGCAAGGATCTGATGTACTCAAAACTAATATGAAACTAATTGATGAATAACCACAGGCCCACACCAGAGAAAAACACAATTAAATTCAAGAAAGGGGAGGAGGAAGTGGGAGGAGAGTTGGGAAGCTCTCCCCTAACAATATAGTGATATACTTCCTAGGTGAAGGGCTCAATTACGATGCAGACTACCTACCAAACACAAACAATGTAACCTACTCATATGAATCCTCGTATTAAGCTGAAACTTTAAAAAAAGAATTCATCACCAAATTCATGATATGAAGATTTACCACTATGCTTTCTTTTGATAGTTTTATAGTTTTAGGCCTTACCCTGACATAAAACTTTGGTCTTTTTAAGTTAATTTTTGTATGTTGTGTGAAGTACAGGTCTAACTTCATCCTTCTTAGTATGAATACCCAGTTGTCCCAGAACCACTAATTAAAAAGATTATTCTTTATCCCATTGAACATCTTTGGCATCCTTGTCAAGAATTTGGCACCTTGGCTTGGTGCCCGTAGTATAGTGATTACAGCACCAGCCACATACACCGAAGGTGACGGGTTCAAACCCACCCAGTTAGCTAAAAACAACAACTGCAATAAAAAAAAAAGCCAGGCATTGTGTCCTGTGGTCCCGGTTACTGGGAGGCTGAGGCAAGAGAATTGCTTAAGCCCAAAAGTTTGAGGTTGCTGTGAGTTGTGACACCATGGCACTCTACCGAGGACAACATAGTGAGACTCTGTCTCAACCAAAAAAAAAAGAATTTGGCACCTTGTCAAGAATCAGTTCTTAAACATGTTTGGGTTTATTTCTGGAATCTCGTTCTGTTGACAATAGTCTCCTCCTATCCACTGTTTTACCTTCCTTCATTTCTATTACTTATGGTTTAAGTTACCTGCAGCCAACTTCAGTCTGAAAATATTAAGATATTTTGAGACAGTGAGAGAGAGGTGGACATGCCACGCTCACATAACTTTCAGTACAGGGGGAATAGGGTGTACTACTGTGTCTTTTCATCATTTAGACATATGCCCATAATATGGTTTTGCACTGAAACTTCATTTTCAGGGCTCTGCTGAAGACAGTGTATTTAGGTCTTAATGTTGAAACCTAAATGATCTTCTGAGTCACAGGAAGCAAAAGTTCAAGTAGGGTCTTAAGTCATAAGCACAGGTGCAGCATGAACCAGCTGCCTATCCACATAATTCATCAAACTTCTTCTGGGATTAGAATTGGCATCTTAGTTCAATTTTAGTCCCGGTACACACAGACCAAAAGGAAGATCTATCTGCCTATGAGGGAGAACAGAAACATATTTTAAAGTTTATTTTGTTACATTTTAATAACTTGTTTTATTATATTTTGCAGGACTAACTTGAATTTCACTTTGAAAACA
Organism: Galagoides demidoff; assembly: GCA_963574575.1. Lineage (NCBI taxonomy): Eukaryota > Metazoa > Chordata > Mammalia > Primates > Galagidae > Galagoides > Galagoides demidoff. Next base: position 58,657 of record CAUYQV010016796.1, on the reverse strand, counting down.
GTACATTATACCTGAAGATTCAACTTCCCCCAGGAGTATAATAAGGAAATCTTTCCAAAGTTTTGGCCCTATTTAAAACAGGATTTATAACAGCTGGAAAGTCTCCCAGATCAGAGGTTTCTCTAAATAATATGCCACGCTGAGGACACATCCTTACCAACACTGGGCCCTGCAGAAAATAAATTGGACTTTACTTCAGACTTAAGGTAGAATCTAGAGTGAGCCTTATCAGCCAAGAAGGATCTGGTTTCAGAGATGATTCTTGCAAGGTAAATATCACAAACTGCCTGATTTGGGAATTTGCTTTCAACCCATCCAGTAATTTAAGAATATGCATAATTTTTACCTGTAGCTTTTTTCCCATACTTAACCTATTGGACTTAGAGCACTGAATATATTAGTTGATCTATTTCCAGGAAAAACTATGAGTCTTCCCTTCCAACTAATCCCTAGGACTTCTAGACTCCAGTGGTTTTTACAGGTCATTCAATTTACTCTCATATTTTCTAATTTCTTTAGAATTTGCTTAATCTATCACTTGATCAAGGAAGTAATAGAGGAAAATACAGTAATATTAAAAAGGCACAGAACATTCCAATATGAAAACAAAAATGATGTTTTAATTTTAATGTAAATATGAACTTCTTTCCCTATCATTATTGGCCTTTTAAATTTATTTGTATCTAGCTTCATTTCTTAATAAAAGAACTTATTTTAGAAATATTATCTTTTTTTCTTAGTTTTCTCAAAATCAAGATTCCTGTCAGGAGCCATTTCCCTTTTTTTCCTTAACATGAGGTTATATATGATTAGGTTCCATTGTTTGCCTTTGTAAGGTAAAGTCGGAGTTGTGGTTGTGACCTTCACCTGGGAAGAATGCCATAACCATGTACATAATACCAATTGGGGGGAACTTGTAGGGAACTTATATTGGAAACTTTGGAGTCAGACAGATCTCAGTTTATATTCTAGCTGGCCCTTTCTAGCTATATGACTAGGAAAATCAATTTTTCACATCTGTAAAATGAAAATAATGTCATGATTATTAAAATATAATGTCTGTAAAACACTTAACACAGACCTGCTAGTGTGACTTATTACACATTTTAATCTTCCAGTTTCTAGCCTAAAAAAAGGTAAAAGAAAAAATAGAGAGATGGAGATGAAGAGTGACAAAGGGAGACAGTGAAGGAAAAATAAAGAAGGGGAGAGATGAAGGAAGGAAGTGAGGAGGGAGAGAAAGAAAATTATTTGACTTCTGGCTTAAATACTATTTTTACACTAAGGTTACTATAAAATAATATATATGAATACTCTAAGAACCAATAAACTTAGAATTTATATCTTCTCCCATTAATAACCACAACGAATAACATAATTTTCATATGCCTATCATATAAGCTCTCTCAGAAATGAACGCTCTCGTGTCAATGAAGGATAACAGGCAGTGAATGTATGAAGTAGATATTGGTCATTAATTCCCAGTTCTGCTAATTATTTTCCTTCCTAAATATAAAATCTATTTATAACTATGTGTCTTGAACAATAATGGAGAATCTAAAAGGGAATTAATTTCTTTGTGTTGATCATTCCTTGAAGCTGCTGAGGGTGAAACTTGAGCTATAGAGGTAAGAAAGATATTAATTTTATCTTTTATTTTTCAGCATCTGTTTTCATAATTGTCCTCTCCCCTCCTGTTTTTTACTCCCCATAACCTACTTCTCTTTTTTATCCCTTTCTTCTTTAATTCTCTTTATTTGAATGATTGCCACTTAAACTGCCTAATACCCTTAAGGTCTCTCATAGCCAAAATTATATTAGGATATGAACATAAAATAATCTTCAAGTGCTAGTCTCTTTGTTAAAACACTGTGTGAAGTATCTTGAATCATCCGTCTCTTTTCTCCCTGAAGCAGGATTGTGAAAACAAAATTAAAATCTACTATGTCTTGGTTATTCCATGCCTACCGATCTAACACTAAAAAGCATATCAGTTTTATGTTTGCCAGAGGGATTCAATCACTACTCCCAATCTGAAAAACTCCAAGTCTTTTTCCTCCATATCACCAAAGTTATCATAACAGACAGCATTCTGGAATCCAGCTACACGCTTATAATTCAATATATTGGTACAATTTAAATAAGTAACCTGGTATTTAATAAATAAACAAGTAGGCCAGGACTCTCACAACAAAAATGAAGGATTATCAGAGGGGAAGCTATCACTATGTGTTAGTGAAAGACACAAAGAAATCAGAAAGGTGGGGAAATTTGTCAAGAAATGGTCAGATTGCTTTTAGCTGCAGTTATAAAAAATCTGCTTTATAGAACAAACTAGAGTTTATTTTTCTCAAATTAAGGAACAAATCTGAAATGAAATCCTTTCTGGCTTTGAAAAAGTAAGCAGCTCAACATGCCTCTGGGGTTCTTGGTCCTTTCTAAATTTTGACTAGAAACAATGTTCTGGTTGACTTGTAGAACTTCGTGGTGGCTTCTCCCTTAGGAATAACAATAGCATTAAATGCATTAAAAAACAGACCAGGAAACTGTCATCTCCACATCAAAGTCCTTTAATTTGAGAAGGGAAGTCCTCCAGAGGAGATACTTATTCATACATCTCATTGAACAGCTCAGGGCAATATGCCCAATATATTTTTTCTCCCTCACACTATTTTTTTTATTTATTAAATCATAGCTGTATACATTAATGCATTTATGGGGTACAATGTGCTGATTTTATATACAATTTGGAATGCTTACATCAAACTGGTTAACATAGCCCTCACCTCACTTACTTAATTATTGTGTTAAGACATTTATACTCTACACTTAATAGAGTTGACATATATACCCTTACAAAATGCACCATAGGTGTAGACCACCAATTGTTCCTCCCTCCATCCAATCTCTCCCCTCCCCCTCCCTCCCTCATCCTTGGCTATAGTTGTGTTTTATCTTTCATATGAAGTGTGGATGATTATATATTGGTTTCATAATAGTACTGAGTACATTGGACACTTTTTCTTCCATTCTTGAGATACTTTACTAAGAAGAATATGTTCCCACTCCGTCCACATAAACATAAGAGATAAAGTCTCCATCTTTTTTTAAGGCTATATAATATTCTGTGGTATACGTATACCACAATTTATTAATCCATTCGTGGGTCGATGAGCACTTGGGCTTTCCATGACTTGGCAATTATGAATTGCAATATACCCAATATTTGATGAATCTGTGACCAATGGAAATGGGACTATAGAAACTGGTTTAGAAAAGTTGTATAATATGCTCCTGATCTGAGATAAGGCTGCTCTTTTCTACAATTGAGAGATTTTAGCCCACAGCTTGAACAAATGGAATTTTTGTTGGCAAGAGGTAGGAAAGGAATGATTTTGTAAAAGCAAGAAGCCAAAGACAGAGGCAGCTTCAGAAACAAGGCCATGGTAAACAGGATCAAGTACTACAAGGAAATTGAGGACTACTGAACACTGATCATTATATGAGATATTCAGAATCCAGATTTTTCTTCTATAAAAAAGGCATCTGTGGAAACTGAATATTTTGATTGACTTGTATTGAATGAGGAAAAAATGAGGTCTGCCAATAAAAAGCTGGGGAGAGAAGAAAGTAATTAGAAAGAGACAAAAAATTTAGACATTTGATTCTTCAATAATAAAGTTTACTATGTTGATGGTAAGAGATTCAAAAAGTTGAAGGAGTTTTAACTAAAGGCTATTTGGGGAAGATCCAGGGTATACTGAAGGGGTAGTTCAGAAAAAACAGAGCACCGTGGCCAGGACCATGGATTACAGGGACCTATACTTCTGAATATAAGTCCTGATTCCAACACTTCATCCTTCTGAGACTAAGTTTCTTCATTTATATAATGGGTCTAATAAAACAACATTTATATATATTGAATTTTTTGAAATTTAAAAGAGAAACTATGCTTAAAACAAAGCTCTCCATGAAAGAACTGTAAGTGTTTTCTACTAATATTATCATAGTTCAACATTTTTACTTACTGATATGTGCTATTTTATACCCAGAATTTATTGAATATTGAGGTGCATAGATGGACTATAATATTAATAATAACATCATGAACTAAACATTATGAATAATCTCAATCTGTGCACGTGATCTTTATCATAAATTGTACAACAAAAGCAGAACATACATGTAAGGTGAAATAAGGTGAAACTTGTTAAACAGTTTTGACTCAAAATCTCTGTTTTGCCAGTGAAATATGAAAGTCATCTAAGGAGAATTTTCAAGCTAGTAGGAAAACATTGATAATGAGAAATTTCTGTCACTATCATTTGAGATCATTATGATGGGACAAAACCCAGGTAAGTGGCCAGGGAAACCAGTTAGAAATCCTTGGGAGGCCAAAAAAAAAAAAAAATCTGACAATGGAATAAGAAGGGAGGTAATCACATTCGCCTCTACCTAAAATATTTATAATTTTCTTTCTCTTTTATATAATCAATCTCCTGGACACCATAATTCTATTTCTTTTATTTTTTTATATCTAATTTAATCTTTTCTAACTCTCAAATAGGCAACCTATACTGCAATCTAGAAAGTTAAATAGGGAATATAGTTTATTACCACTGATTCTGACTTTTTATCGTTTTGTATCCTCAGGTAGTTTGAAATCAGCTCTTCTGCCCAAGTCAATGGATGGACTAAATGACTCTTCCATTTCTGAGTTTGTGTTGCTGGGGCTGTCTACTTCTTGGGGAACTAAAGTTTTTCTCTTGTTGACATTCTTCTTGCTCTATTTAGGGATCATCCTGGGAAATCTCTTCATTGTGTTTTTGGTAATTGCTGATTCCCACTTACAGTCCCCTATGTACTTCCTGCTGGCCAACCTGTCCTTCAATGATGTGTAGGTTTCCTCTACCACAATCCCCAAGATGATCTCTGACCTTGCAAATGAATATAGAGTAATTTCTTTCCAAAGTTGTATGACTCAGATATGCCTCATCCACATCATGGGAGGAGTTGAGATGGTGTTGCTCATAGCCATGGCATTTGACAGGTACACGGCCATCTGTAAGCCTCTTCACTACCTGAACATCATGAGCCCAAAAAGATGTGTTGCATTTGTCATCACTGGATGGATAACTGGTGTCATCCATGCTATGTCTCAATTTGCTTTTGTTATAAACTTACCTTTTTGTGGCCCTAATAAAATAGACAGCTTTTACTGTGACTTTCCCAGGATCATAAAACTTGCATGCACAGATGGAGCCAAGTTTGAGTTCATTGTTGCTGCCAACAGTGGGTTTATGAGCATGGGCACCTTCTTTCTGCTAATCCTTTCCTACATCTTCATTTTGGTCACTGTCTGGAAACGTTCTTCAGGGGATTTATCCAAGGCATTTGTCACTTTGTCAGCTCACATCACCGTGGTGGTTCTCTTTTTCACTCCATGCATGTTTCTGTATGTGTGGCCTTTCCCCACATCATCAGTTGACAAATATCTGTTCATTGCTGACTTTGCTATCACTCCAGCCTTGAATCCTGTCATCTATACCTTAAGGAACAAAGATATAAAGATTGCAATACAAAGATTGAGCAACTGTGGACATCATGACAGATTTTGCTGACCAGATCTGTCTTCAGAGTTCTAAAACATACATCTACCTGTCTGTTGACAACTCTTCTTAGATATTTGCCATGTAACATGGCTAACTGGACATACCATCCACCTACTTAACATATGTCTTCTACTCCTTTAGCATATTTACTTTACTTTTGTAATGAGGAATGTGAAACCACCATGATATTGTTTATTTTGGCAGACATCAGCAATACTTATAAATAATTTTGGATAATTTAACTTGTGATCATTTGACGATTACGAAGGCATATAATGTCATCACTTATGTTTCCCATAAGGTTCATGAATATACTAAAAATTTTGCTTTCATGAGTGTCAGGAATCATCATATGGAATGGCTGGTTGTATACATAGGACAAGTAGTTCTACTAAGTTACTTAGATTGGGCTGTCTCAGAAGAAGATTCAAAGACAAACTTTGAAAGCAAGTAGTTTACATCAAAGCTAATTGTTGGAAGCATCAATGAGGAAGTGCTCCTGAGAAGGCAAAGATGCTTATATTAAGGAACTGGCAAGCCTACTATGCCCTTCAGGAGACTATTTAGACTCTGTGACTTAGAATTATGTCACTGCAGGACAAGGTAGTTGGAGTATTTCATAATTTTAAAAAATGCATTAATATTTGACATGGCTAGTCCATCTTGCATAAAATATTCTGTGTGCATTTTAGAAAGCTAGAGATAAGCAATTGGGTATATTTTCTGGTGTTTATGGTAAAAAACCATCACCAGTAAAAATAAAGAACAGCCACTTAATATTGCTATGTTGCCTAGAGAAGTGAAAATTAAATAGTTTTGCTCTTAATTTACATAATATTAACTGATACATGAGCATAGAGAATCTATAACCTAAAATGTTTCTTTATTTCCCTGCTTTTGACAAGTTTCACAAAAACAGTACTCAGGTGGGCCACTCAGCCATTGGTTCAGCAAGTCAGTGACCAACCTGGGGTTTCAGCTACCACAGAAGACCATAATCTTCCACCAACACAAGTCATATGACTTCTGTTGCAACAGGAATTAATATCTTAGTTCCAATACAAAAGCTATAGATATATGCCAGGCATGGTATCACACCTATCCTCTCACTGTGAGAAGTCAACGTGGGAGGATCACTTGAGGTCAGGAGTTGGAGATGGCAGTGAGCTGTGATGCTGCCACTACACTCTAGCCTGGGTGACGAAGCATGACTCTGTCTAAAAAAAAAAAAAATCTATACCTATAGTTATAAGTAAAGATTCTTTTCACACCCATGAAAAGAAATCAAATAAACAGAAGGATATTTTAAGATTCTACTATACTGTCATCTCTAGTATCATTATGATTGATTCACTCTATTTCTTCACACATCTGAATTTAAGGAAAGGTTCACTATCAGATGATGTTCAATTTGTGGACACTCAAAAGCTAAGAGTTTCCACAAAACAGGACGTAGGTAGTCTGCCCATTTACTGTTATTACTCACAATACAGACCTCCAGAGATGCTCATCCCAGAAGCTGTTCTCCAAAGTAAATATATTCCATCCTAAGGATAACGTTCTCAATAACAATGTCCAAACAAAAATTGTCTTGGTTATTTTCCACTGAGTTCTGACTGCTTTGAAATGTAGTTAGAATTTGAAAGCAGCTTTATCCGTGAAGTGTAATCTGATCACAGAAAATGTTGATTCCAAAATCACATTATCTTATATGTACTACTTTCTTAACATTTCCCTTATTTCCCTTGCTTTTTCACATTTAAACCAAATTTCAGAGGAATTTTATATGAACTTTCTATAAATAACCAGTGGGATGGTGACGCCTGTAGCTCAAGCAGCTAAGGCACCAGCCACACACACCAGAGCTGGCAGGTTCAAATCCAGCCTGGGCTTGCCAAACAACAATGACAACTACAACCAAAAAATAGCCAAGCATTGTGGCGGGTGCCTGTCGTCCTAGGTACTCAGGAGGCTGAGGCAAGAGAATCGCTTAAGCCCAGGAGTTGGAGGTTGCTGTGAGCTGGGATGTCACAACACTCTACCCAGGGCGACAGCTTGAGGCTCTGTCTCAAAAAAGAACAGTGGGATTTTCTGGAAACCTTGTAAATCTTTCAGAGACATTGAGGTTTTTGATGGGGTTTCTTTTGTTGTTGTTGTTGTTTTTCCAGCTAATTTCTGGGACTTCTGGACTCTCTGGAGCAAGGGGCCTTCCAGCACCAAGTGGGATGCCTTATATACAATCCCAGAGCTCCCTAGGTATCAAAATTCAGGAAGTTCAGTTCTCATGTCATAATCATAGTTCTGGATTAAGGAAGGGGTATAGGCAGAGATATATAATGGTATTTAATAGATATCTCTGAACAAGAAACTGATTGCTAACAGTTAATGTTAACAGTTATTGTTAATGATTTTTGTGGAGAATCTAGATGGACCTTGTAGAAGGAAATTTACAAAATGCTATGGAAATCAGTTATTATGCAATGAGGGCTATAGTTAATACGGGATTATACACAGAAAACTTGTTAAGATTTTAGGTGTTCTTATCACAAGAAAGGTATTTATGTAAGATAATGATATGTTAATTAGAGATAGCAATCATTTCACTGTATACATGTATATAAAAATGATGTTGTACACCTTAAATATACACGATAAAAATACATTTAAAATATAAAGGAAAGGCAAAAGTGTATGAACAGAAAACATCTCAGTGGTTGCCCAATTCAGGAGAATTTGGAGTATAATAGGACTGTTGCATATCCTGATGGTGTGATGGTTACACGAATATATGTGTGGAACTGCAGAACTATATGCATAAAGTTTTCATTTTGTTAAATGTAAATTATATCTTAATAAAAAGAACACAAATTATATTAACAAATTTTAAATATTTAAATAATGAATTTTCATTAAATTTTATAAAATTTTGAATTTTGCATTTAAAAGAGTTTTTTAAAGATTCATGAGAATTATACATTCATGTCAACTCTACTCTAAACAGACATTCTTCCCCAGATACTACCTCTTGCTGGTCCCTCACTGAATAACTGTGTGGCCTGGGCAGATCACTTAGCCTCTTTAATCATTTTGCTCGCCTATAAATGAGCCTAAGTGTCATTGTGATTGAAATAAGTGGTATTGGGAAAGTGTTTTGGAGCACCCCAGCTAGTGAATAAGTATGAAGTCTCTGTGGACTCCAGACATCTGTTCACAATAATGGCTGGTAGGGCAAATAAGTTCACTTAAGTACTTTGAGACTTGGAAATAAAAGGGTAACAAAAGACTGGGAGGGAAAGAGGAAGACAAGGAAAAAGGAAGGAGAAAGGCAGGACAGCAAGAGTCAGAAGAAAAGCAAATGGGGTTGTAATAAGCATAACCTTCCACATCTAATTAATGGAAGTCAAAAATCTCACATAAGTGGAATCATGCAGTATTTGTCTTACTGATAGGCTTATTCATTTAGTATGATGTCCTTAAAGTTCATCCAAGATGTTGCAAATGACAATATTTACTTCTTTTTTGAGGTGGAATTGTACGTACATATTACACTTTTTTGTTGAGTCATCTGTCATAGACACTTAGGAAGTTCCCACATATTGGCTATTGTGAATAATTCTACAATGAACCTGGGAGTTCAGATATCTCTCTGACATACTAATTTCACTTCCTTTGGAATCCAATGGTGGGATTGCTAAATCATACGTAGTTCTATTTTTCGTTTTTGAGGATCCTCCACCCTGTCTTCCATAACTGCTGCACTATTTCACAATGCCACCAACAATGCACAAAGGTTCCAGTTTCCCCACATCCTGGCCAACACTTTTTATCTTTTGTTTATATTTTCTCATCTTACATTTTAAGCTGTATTTAACTTGTCTAACTTGAACCTACATTTACAAGGATGCAGTATTATATGGTGTCTTTAATGTAAGGAAGTTGGAAGTGGAGGATCCCTGAGGAACATAAAAGTAAAATTATTTCCAACGTCATGGCTCTGTCTAAAACACAGAGTTGGAAAGTTTCCATCCCACAGGCTATTTTTGCAGTATATATACAACACACTGGAGTACATACTTTGTAACCAACACCGGTCACTGCAGAAAACAAACTGGACTTTATTTCATACTAAAGGTGGAATCCAAAGTGAGCCTTATGCACCAAGAAGTATCTGGTTTCACAGTTGATTCCTGTAGAGTAAGTATATCACAAACTACCTGATCTTTAAACTTTCTCTTTCATCTCACCACTGATTTAAAAATAATTTTTTCTATAGCATTTTTCCATACCTACCTATTGATCTTAGAGTTCTAAATGTGTTAGTGAATGTACTTACTAAAAATATAGATTTTTCTAAGAGTCTCACACACTAACAAAAAGTAATATGTTTCCATAATCTTAGAAGCTCCCAGATGCCAAGATTTGGGGAGAATCATTTTTCCAATACATTAATAAATTAAAGTATTAATTTACCTTAATACTTTTTAATTGTACTTTTCTGAAATTCAAGCTGTTCCACCACTTGATCAAAGCAATAAATGCAGAAAAACTTAGTCATAATAACTTTATCAAGGTAAAGTGCATTCCAGTATGAAGACAGACAATGACATTGAATTTGTTTTAATAAAATATAAACTTCCTTTCCTGTCATAATTGACCATTTAAACTTGTGTCTGGATTATTTCTTATATAACAAAGTATCTTATTTCACAAATCTAGTTTTCTTAGTCTTCTCAGCCTCAAGACTCCTATCAGAATCTGTTTCTAGTGGGGAAGTTATTATACTGGAGGCTTTGGAGTCAGGCAGACCTCTATTGGTATTCCAGTTTTGCCACTTCCTAGCTGTATGACTTGAGGAAATCAAGCTTTCACATTTAAGTTGATAGCCTAAAAAAGTAAAAAGAAAAAAAGAGAGAAATGGACGTAAAGAGAGAAGAAAGGAAGGAAGGGAGAGAGAAAGGGTAGAATAAAAGAAGGAAAGGAAGTGGGAGGTAAGGAGGGAAGATGAAAGAAATTAGAAAAAAAAGAGTTAGCTTTCTGGCTATGGAAAATATAAATATTTCCACAGACATCAATTTAAATAATGCAGGTGAATAATTTAAGTACAAATGAACTTAGAATTCATATTTTCTCCCATGAAGGGCAGTCATAACCAAAAGTAGCTTTCAAATATCTATCATTTAAGCTAGTCTCAAAAAAGAAATCTGTCTTAGTAGTGAAAATCAAGGGCAGTCAATATGCAACAATAAATGGCATTGCTCAGGCCACGGAACACAACTTCTCATGGGACATTCAAAATGCAGAGAAATATGTAATGGTAGAAATGTGTGGTCAGAATCTGCAGTCTCTTTTGGAACATAAAACACCATTTCTCAAGTCATTTAATAAACAGTTTTTCTATGTTTGTAATACACTTCTGTTCAATTCATTCAATTTATACATATCCACTTAGCGATAGATATATTTATGAGAATTATGCCTCCAAATACACTAAAAATAGGTTTTTCTGATTTCCTGAAGGAGAAGTGAATCAAGGCTTGAAGAAATTGTTGATGAAAAACACTTCTGACAATTTTAATCAGATAATCCATTTTGATAGCCCTAAGAGCTATAATTCTGATCGTGATGGGCAAAGTTTTTGACCTACTGTTCTATACTTATCTTAGCCACAAGGCTGTGCACACATCTGAATTCAAGAAAAATTTATTTTCAATGTTGTGTTTATACAATGCTAAAATTTCAGTTTTGCACATGAAACATATTGATCTAGCACCTGACATTTTTTCTTTCTGTTCTAGAAATTTAGTTCATCTCCTTTCTCCTGGGTTCCATTGTACTAAATGGAAGAAGCAAACCAGTCTGCAGTGTCTGAGTTTGTTTTTCAGGGACTTTGTAATTCAAGGAAGCTGCAGACGTTCCTCTTATTGCCGTTTTCTGTACTTTACCTGATGACTGTTGTGGGTAACCTCCTTGTTGTGCTATTAATCATCGGTGACCACCATCTCCATTCCCCCATGTACTTTCTCTTAGCCAACCTCTCATTTGTCGATTTCTGCCTTTCCTCTGTAACTACACCTAAACTGACTACAGACTTCCTAAAGGATGTTAAGACCATTTCCTTTGGGGGCTGCATGAGTCAGATCCTTTGTGTGCATTTCTTCGGAGGGGGTGAGATGGTACTCCTCGTGACAATGGCCTATGACCGTTACATGGCCATCTGTAAGCCACTCCATTACTCCAGCATCATGGACAGAAAAAAATGCATCTGGCTGGTTGTGATATCATGGATCATTGGACTTCTGCATGCCGTGAGTCAGCTGGCAATGATTTTGAATCTGCCCTTCTGTGGACCCAAAGTAGTGGACAGCTTTTTCTGTGATATCCCTCTGGTGATCAAACTAGCCTGCATGGACACTCATACTTTGGGAATAGTGATAAATGCCGACAGTGGGGTTTTGGCAACAACTTGCTTCATTCTCTTGATGATCTCCTACACTTATATCCTAATAACTGTCCGCCTTCATTCTAAAGATGGAGCATCAAAAGCTCTGTCTACCTGTACTTCCCACATCACAGTGGTGGTGCTGTTTTTCGGACCCTGCATCTTCATCTACCTGTGGCCACTCAGCATCACTTGGGTGGACAAGTTTCTTGCTGTGTTTTACACAGTAATCACACCTCTCCTGAATCCAGCCATCTATACATTGAGAAATAAAGACATTAAAAATGCCATAAAGAGACGGATAAACTAGCATAAGGATTCAAGGAATAACTTTTAGATATCTCATGAAATCAGAAAATCCACTGTGTGCACCACAGTGTGGCCACGATTTTGACCTGGAAACTTAACTGAGAATACTAATTATTCATAGATGTAAGCTTTGAGTAGTCCTAAGAGTATGTTTGTATTTTTTCCATTTGAAAATAAGCTCAAAAACCCAACAGTTAAATTCTTACCACTTGGAGAGAATAATAATTCCACATAAATATTTCTTTATATGTGTTCCATAATTACTAGATGATAACAATAATGATATTGATGACTATAAAAGTAATTGCCACTATTTAGTAAACATTATCAATGTTCTCAACACTGTACAAAGCAGTTTACTTGGATTATATATTACTTACAAAATCACTTTGAGTTAATTATCATTATTTCTATTTCTAAAAATACATAACATATTCATTCTAATTCTAACTTACCTAGAGAGTATACTAAAGATATTTGAGTAGTCTTCATCTACTTAGAAAGCAAAATGATAAATAGACCAAGCCATAATACTATTGCTCCGTCCTCCACAATGTAATCATTAAGTTTTCAAGTGTCTTAATCATTGACATAAACATATAATTTCCTTTGAATTCCTTTTCTTAAATACACAGGAAGGAAAATAGCTGATTCTTACGTCAGTTAGTACATTATCTTTATTATTACAGTCTTTCCACTATGAAGAAATAACTAAAGCAGTTCTGAATATGGGGAAAGTGAAGGATACATTGCTTTAAAGCAAAAAAAAAAACGTATGGACTGATAATAAGAAAGTCAAGGAGAAACCATTACTAAAACAACACAGTACAATTACTCATTTATTCACTGCAAAGTTCAGATGAGCTACATGTGTCTAGGCTAGGTACCTAATACATTTCAGTTTGCTAAGGATGTCCTCACCTGAAACCCCATGCCAAAAAATACATGTGTATATGTAATATATACACACATATGTACTACATACAATAAATGTAATACATATGTAGCAAAACATAGAGAAAATTAAAATGCATATAGTTCGTGCATATAGTTCTTCACAAATAGAGTTAGCATGGGTAAGGTCAGTTACATCAACGTAATGTGACCTTCTAAAATGAAATATCTTGTATAATGCTGCATATTCTACACCTTTGGATGATATATGTCAACTCCTCGATGAAATTATTTTTACACATCTTTACAATATCTAATTTCTGTACAGAGAAAAACCATAATTTTTTGGTTCTCATCTCTCCATAGTAATAGCCAACCATTATCTCTGTGCCAATAAATGAAAGGATTCATGATGACGATATAACTGATTTAACAAAGGCGTGTAAGTCACTGTAGTTATGGTTTCCCCCAAACCAGATGATCACGGAAGCATCACTCATTGTTGCCTTCAGACCTGTATGGGAACACAGGGTGGCTCCTTGGGATGTTTTAGAAATGCAATTGTCTCACTAGTGCTCATCAATGTAACTTTTTAGTGACAGGAGTCACCATCACTTCAGGAGTTATTTGAAGCCTGCATGTAGCTTCCTTCCTCTCTTCCCTCTGAACAGAACATAACAACAGAGCATTTTGATTGAGTCCTTGCTACACTCTATAATTAGTTCTTATTGATTAGAAAATGAGATCCTACTGTCCATATGATCTCTAAGCATATGAGTTTTGTTTAACTCATCAGTAGTTTGATACAATTCACTTCTAAGTAATTCATGTTAAAAATTCATTTGGAACTTAATACTAATAAAAAAATGAAAATATGTAGTGCAGCCACAGTCATGCTTACAGGGACATTATTACATATGCATGTATTTCTTAAAAGAAAAGATACATATTAATTACCCAAGTACACCTCTTGAGACAATTAACCTAAAGAAAAGAGAAGGAAGAAAATAAACAAAAATTAATTTTTTGACTTTTACAATTCAAAAATCAACAGAAACAAAGTTGATCACTTCGAAAGGCCAACAAGGGTAATTACCCAAAAAAAAAAAAAAAAAATCAAAAGGAAAGCAAAAAGACACACATAACCAGAAATCCAGGAATAAAAAAAGAAGAATAACTCTACAGATGCATAGTCTTTAAAAATATTACAAGACAGCATTATATACTACTTTATACCAATAATTTTAAATATTAATTTTTATAAATTTTACTAATATTTATTGAATATGAAGTGGGAAAAATTGCTACCAAAAAAAACTAGTTAATAAAACAAGAATATCTTAATGGTCCCCTATCTGTTAAATAAATTAAACTTGCAATTAAAAGATTTGCTGTCCCAATGATTATTATCTCTCAACTCAAAAATAACTCTTTTTTACTCAGCCTTTTGATGCTAGGACTCTGCAAACCACTTTCCTATTTGCCATCTGGCTCCATTTTATCCTCTGCTGCCAGGACACTGCAAGTTCATGAAGGAAGGACTTACTCCTTCCTATTTGCTTTTCCTCTGCTTGCTATGCCTGCCACCTACAATAATCAGCTTATTCCCATTACAATGGCTGAATCTAGAATAATTTTAGAACTACCCTCATTTCTCCCCCTTAGAAATAACAGGATCAGTACGCTGGCACCCTATATTCAAATTTCTGGGTTGCAGACCTATAGTCTGTCCCCTCTGATTAAAAAAAAGAAAAAGAAAAGTAGGCAAGATACAGTATCTCCAGGAGGTCTGTGTTTCAACCCCTTTTTTAAATCACTAAATGTCAATAATCCCAGTATCTCACCTTTCCTCTGCCTGCCCTAGGTGAGGTAGTTTCTTCCTGCACTACAGTTCCTACTTACCTAATAATTTAGAGTTCTTTTCTATACTTTCATATACCTAATCAACAACTTTATATCTCATTAATTCTTACATTAAATTCTGTCTTTTCAAATAACATATGTTTCTTCTTTGCTGACTGATAAAATTTTCCAAAGAAAAAGAGAAAAAGCTGTAGGTCTAAATGGCTTCACTTGTGACTACTTCAAAATATTCAAGAAAGAGAATGCAAGACAAATTTTTTTGCATAAACTCCTCTTGAAAAGAGAAAAAGAGGTAATACTTTTTAGGAGGGTTGAAGTTACCATAGAATTATCAGAAATAGTATGATACATCAAACTCTATGAATAACTCAAAAGTTACTGGCAGGTGCAAGACACAGGGAAAGCCTGGAGAATTCTGAGACTATCAAGATGACTCCCTAGGCTTCTTCTCACTACTTTAGGATGCACCCTGAGCCAGATGGAACAAATCAAGACTAGACCCTAATGAAGCATGTGTGACATTGCTTTAGAAAGGGAGCTTATCTTGATCGTGAAGGATCTCCAACTTTTACTGTGATAATTACATAGATAACACCGAACACTTATAACTGCACGTGTGTATCACCAGTTATAAAGTGACAACACTTTCCAGCTGACTCTACCTAATAAATCCACAACTTATAGGGTAATTTATGATTATCAAACTAAATAGATCAAAAGTATTCTGCTAAAAGCATTTTATAGATGGAGAATTTCCCTCTCTTTCTACAGCAAATACCATCAGGAGGTCAAATGTGCATGTTTGCAAGGGGTTTGCCCAGGTCAGTGCCATCTCCTATATTGTTCTTTCTGGCTTGATATCCATTTGGTAGGGAGAATGGGTCTCAGACCAACTGTTGACCCCTTTCTTCAATTTATTTATAAAGCTATCATAAATTTGACATGAAAACCACACAAAGATAAACTATGGGTGATTCACTCTCATTAACATAGATACAAAAATAATAAACAAAGCAATAACAAAGACACAGGAACAATACATAAGAAGTATAATACATGATGAGTAATTAAGTTTGCACCTGAAGTGCAAGGTTGAATTAACAACTAGAAATCAATCACCAGATTAAGCAAAAGGAGATCTAATACATGTTTGTGATAAAATTCTTAAAAATGTACGCAAAGAATGAAAATTATCCAGTCTGATAAAGGAATTTACAACATGTCTCCCACACAAGTTGTAGTTAGTGAAAAAGTAATTGGAAGCTTCCTCCCACTGAGACAGGGAGTGAGAAAAACATGCCTCCCCACAGCACTAATGTTTTCATTTATTAGAAGGCCTGGCCAGTTAAATAAAGCAAGAGAACTATATAAAATGTATAAAAGAATAGAAATAAAGTTGTTCTTCGTAAGCAATATTATCCTTCAAAATGTGAATCTCAGACTTCCTCGAGTCTGAAACAGTCTATCTACTCATAATAGTATTTAACCCAGGCTGGGCATAGTGGCTCATGCCTATAATCCCTGTCCTTTGAGAGGCTGAGGCAGGAGAATTGTTTGAGGCTGAGTTCAAAATCAGCCTGGGCAGAACAGTTGAGACCCTGACACAAAAAAACTATTCAAAACTAGTTGGATGTGATGGTGTGCACCTGTAACTCCAGCTACTGAGGAGGCTGAAGCAAGAAGAACACTTGAGCCAGAATTTAAGGCTGCTATGAGCAATGATCACACCCACCACTGCACTCCCCAGCCTGGGAAACAGAGTGAGAGCCTGTTGGAAGGGAAGGGAAGGAAAGGAAAGGGGAAGAGAGGAGAGGGGAGGGAAAAAGAAATCAACACACAGTATCACCATTTCTTTTGTTTTTCTTTAAAGATGGTAAAATGACTTGCATGTATTTTAGCATAAACATGAATATAAAGGTAAATTGAATAGTGTTTTATAAGAAAACAAGTAACAGCAAAGAAAAATAGGCCTCTGTCAAAACCAAGACAGAAGTACCAGCACAATGAAAAATCCAACAAAGGATTCAAATGGAGTATAGTCTGCTACAGCACAGGAAGGGAACAGCTAACACTGCACTTAGCCAGAGGAGTGCATCACTCCTACCCTTCAAGACAGAACTTGCTGCAAGGAGTGTAGTTATCTAATAGTTTCCATTTGACTTTTCAGTGTCCACAGCAGCATTCACTCAGGCCACATTGTCACCAGGCTGCACCAATCTAACGATAATATGAGTATGCCAGAAGCAGGAAATTCCTGCCCAAGTGGAATTCCTCTAATGGTCAATCTTTGCCCTAGAACTCCCATTAACCTGGTAGGGAATTTCTCAGAGCTGCACTGTAGTCTGAGGCCACTGCATACAATCCTCCATCATTCTCTCTCTTCTTTCACAGGGCCACACTGGCATTTTGTTATGAAATCTTTCTCTGAATATTACTGGCTCTTTCTCCTTTCACATTTCCCCTTATTTCTCCCAAGAAGTATCTTAAAATTCTGTCATGGCCACTGCTTCGCAGAATACCTGAACTAACACTAATACATGATTTGAAGACTAAAGATTTTACAATCATAATATTAAAAAGGGTACACCTGTTCAGTGGTTATTAAAGATTGTCCCCCAAAACTGAGTGTTCAAACAACAAACAATTTTGCCTCATACACTGACTCACCTTCTCAACTCCCATTATACATAATTATAAGATGGTAGAAGTTACTGTGAGTATGGGCCAATTATTGTCCCAAGGAAATCTATAGCACAAAAACAAAAGATAAATATGATTGAAAAGTGTAGCATTGGCTCAGCACCCAAGGCACAGTGGCTACAGCGCCAGCCACATGCACCAAGGCAGGTGGGTTCAAACCCAGCCCGGGCCCGCTAAACAACAATCACAACTGCAACGAAAAAATTGCCAGGCGTTGTGGTGGGTGCCTATAGCCCCAGCTAATTGGGAGTATGGGCAAGAGAACTGCTTAAGCCCAAGAGTTGGAGGTTGCTGTGAGCTGTGATGCCTCAGCATTCTACCATAGTGAGACTCTGTCTCAATTTTAAAAAAAAAGAAAGGAAAAGAAAAGTGTAGCATGAACGCAAAAAGGGGGATAAAATTTACACTTAGTGGTTCTTATTAAAGGGAAGGTGAGAGTTAAAATTGTAATAACTTCTTTTCAAACAAATTTGAAAATTTGTTTTTCAAATTTTTTTAAATTCAGATTATATATAAAGGTACAAATGATTGGGTTACATTGTTTGTGTTTCTAAGGTAAAGTTCAAGTTGTAGTTGAAGCAGTTGAGCCCTTCATCCTGGGGGTATCCTCTACACTCTCACAATGTGTCCATCAGGTGAAGCCTAACTATCAATACCCCTCTTTCCTCTCTTTTCCTCTTTCCCTCCTCCTCCCTTCCCCCACTTGAATATACTTGTGTTATTCTCTCATATTGGCATGTAGTTGTTTTCTATTTGATTCATATTAGTATTGAGTACATTGGATATTTGCATTTCCATTCTTATGATACTTTACTAAGAAGAATGTGTTTCAGTTCCATTCAGGAAAATACAAAAGATACGAAGTCGTCATCTTTTTTTATAGCTGAATCATATTCTATGGTAGACATATACCACAGTTTATTAATCCATTCATGGTTTGATGGGCACTTGGGTTGCTTCCATACCTTGGCAATTGCATTGTTATGAAGAAGAAAATATTCATTAAGCTTGCAACATAGGCTGTAGCTTTTCTCTCATTTGGGTCTGTAATTGTTAATCTACTAGTTTCAACATAGCTTGCTTTTCCATTCTTGAAATATTTTACTTAGGAAAATGATTTCCAAATCCATCCAGGTAAATACAAAGGATGCAAAGTCTCTATCTTTTTATGGCTGAGTAGTATTCTATGGTGTACATATACCACAGTTTATTAATCTACTCATGGGTTGATGGGCACTTGGGTTGTTTTCAGAACTTTGCAATTGTGAATTGAGCTGATGCTATAAACATTCAAGTGCAAATGTCCTTATGATAAAATGATTTTTTTCTTTTGGGTAGATGCCTCATATGGGGATTGTGGGATCAAATGGAAGATCTATTTTGGGTTCTTTAAGGATTCATGACCAAGACCTCAAAAGCATAGGCATCAAAAACAAAAGTAGACAAATGAAACTATAAAGCTAAAAAGATTCTACACAGGGGAAAAAAAAATTCATCATCAATAGATTGAACAGACAACGCATAAAGGAGAGAAAATATTTGCAAAATATGCATTTAACAGGGGTCTAGTATTCGGAATGTATAAGGAACTTAACCAAAAAGAAGAAAAAAAAACATTAAAAAATGAGCAAAGAATATGAACAGGCATTTTTCAATAGAAGATATATAAATGACCAACAGGCATATAAAAAGATGTTCAGCATCTCTAATTATCAGAGAAACACAAGTTAAAACTACAATGAGATATTATCTTACCCTAGTCAGAATGGCAATTATTAAAATTTTAAAAATTATTATATGTTGGCAAGGACGTAGAGAAAGGGGAACTCTAGTACACTATTGGTGGAAATGTAAATTACTGCAAACTCTGTAGAACTACTCTATCCCTCTACTTGTTATCCACCCAAAGGAAAAGAAGTCACTGTATTTATCATAGCACTATTTATAATAGCAAAGATATGGAATCAACACAAATGTCCATGAGCAGATGATATATTATGACAAAGAAAATGTGAGGTGGAATACTACTTAGCCATGAAAAGAAATGAAATCATGTTTTTTACAGCAACATGGATGGAATTGGAGGCCATTAACTTAAGTGAAACAAGTATATACAGAAAGACAAATGTCACATATTCTCACTCACAAATGGGAGCTAAATAATGTTCACATGTGGATGTACAGCCTGGAGTAGTAGACAGTGGTGACTCAAGAAGGATAAGGGAGTAAGAGGGAGTGGGAGGGAGATGGAGAATGAGAAATCATTTAATGGGTACAGGTGTATTAGGTGATGAATAACCTATAAGCCCTGACTTTCCCACTATGTCATCTATGCATTTAGCAAAGCTATACTTGTACCCCATAAATTTATACCCACAAAAAACCCCCAGATTTTTGAGTTCGTATTCACTTTATTCTTGACACTCCCATATTTTTCAAATGCCAATTAATTATTTCTCAAAATTCTAAGTGGAATAAGCAGTTAAGGATACATAGTGATAGCTGATCTTTAACCTATTGATCCAAAACAGATCGAATTAGTGCTTTGGTAACTTTCAATAATTCAATGAATATCTAAAACATCAAATTTGAGAAAATTTTATCAGAACCACATAATTACTGCTTATCACATAAAATTTTTCAATTTTCTTATTCCTCTGTGTTGCATCTCATGATACTTAACCCTTGGGAAAAACAACATGCATGAAAGACTTAGTTTCTATAGAAAGCAAATAATGGAGTGAATACTGGTCATTATTCCCAGTCCTGCTAATTGGTTTCACTTATAAAGAAAAGAGCTATTTATAACTATGCATCTTGAGATGTAATAACAAACCTAAAAAGGAATAAATGTCTCTCTGTTTCTTGTCCCTTGAAGCTGCTGAGGATGACACTTAGACCTGCGCAAGTAAGTAGGATGCCCACTCTAATTCTCCAGCACCATGTTACATAGTTATCCCCCCTTTTGTTTTCTCCCCATAATTATTTCTCTTTCTGTCTCCATTTTCCTCTGTTATCTCAATTAACTGAAGAGTTTTCATTTACTTTTAATATATTTCTAGTCTTATTCTTCAATTTATAATTGTGTTAGAAGAGTACCACAAAATATTCTTCAAAAGCACTAGTGTTTTTGTCAAAGTGATAAGTGAAGTATTTTTGAATCTTCCACCTCCTTTCTCTTTGAAAACTAGGACCAAAAAGATGAAAAGTAATATCTATGTATTGCTTACTCCATTCCACAGACACAAAAAGAAAAAATATACAAACCTTATTTTTGCCAGAGGAATTCAATCACTGTTTCTAATCTGAATATCATCAAAATTATCATAACAGTTAGCATTTATTATATACCAGAGTATTTTCTGACTTTTCTCCTTATTTCAACACATTTAATCTTCAAAACAGCCGTATGAGGTGGTGATTCTTAGTATCTGTCTTTTACAGATGATGAAAGGGAAGCACCAGATGGTTTAGTAACTCATCCTTGAACACAGGGCTAGTAAACGGAGCATCTGAGGATGCAAACAGTTAGTCCCTCTATCTGTGCTTTTAAACATCGCATTATGCTGTGTTTTGGAAATTGCTGTTATATAAATTTTCACTTCCCCTCCATCAATTTTGAAATATCTAGTTTTTAAATTAGAAAGACAATGAGTGCTACCTTTAAAAATAGAGTAAATCAAGTTGGGGAAGAAGAAATTAGCATAAAATTATTTTAAATCACATTACCTATATAAATTTTGAGTAAATTTTGAATATTTATTCATGAAAAATTATTTTGGTTCACCCAAAATAAAAAGATCTATACTTTGTTTCCTTGACTTATTGATATTCTTTCCATTCTAATTAACAAAGACTTAATAACCATTTGTAAAGTTTACATTATCTTAATTTATCCATTTACTTAATCAGTCTCTCACTTTTGAATAGTTCATTTTTTTCCACTCAAAATCATAAGTAATATTCATAATTAAAGTAAAATAACTTTACAAATACATTTTCTTCTATTTGCTTATTTATTTCTTTACAATTAATTTCATGAAATAGGATCACTATGTCACAAGTAAAAGTGTTTTTATTTCTGTTATCCTTTTGCCCTCTGGAGTGATTGCACACTTCACATTCCTATCACCTGAGACTGAGAAGCACTGGTTCCCCAATTCCGTAGTAGCAGATTTAATCATTCTGTTCAGGAATTAATATGAAAATGGAAGCAAGTTTCTAAATTTGGAGGAAATTTAGAAGGGGCTTGTTAACCTCAAGTTTCAAAAATTAATACATGTGTATTTTATTATAATTTTGTAATTATTCTTTTGCATTTAAGCTTTCTAATTATTCAGATCTTATTTTGCCGTAAGATGCAAGGTAATATACAATTCTGTGTTTCCAGTGTTGAACTACATGTTTAATGACTATTAAAGACTATGACCTTTTAAATAATCCTTCACTTTTCTATATAAATATTATGTCTTCTTTATTTGCACTAAATTTCCTCATATGTACCTAATTCTTGACTGTGTTTTTTGTTCAATTTAGTCACATTATTCATTGTCTAATTAGCACAGGTTTATGACATATTCCAATTTCTTTTCACAACCTCTCTCTCACAACTCTTGTTATGTTTCCTTTATTAAATTTCCCTAGATTGTGGCATGGACTATTGTGTCATTTTGTATTGTTCTGACAGATTTCCACTAGATGTTTA
This sequence comes from Galagoides demidoff, assembly GCA_963574575.1. NCBI lineage: Eukaryota > Metazoa > Chordata > Mammalia > Primates > Galagidae > Galagoides > Galagoides demidoff. The sequence continues at coordinate 36,135 of CAUYQV010016796.1, read as the reverse complement.
ATGAGCACTGCAGTTATCCCATGGATTAGTTCAATGAGAATTGTTTTGTTGTGTTTTTTGAGACTGTATCTTACTCCATCACCTTGTATAGAGAGTGCAGTGGAGTCAAAATAGCTCACAGCAACGTCAAACTCCTGGGCTCAACTAATTGTCCTTTCTCAGCCTCCTGAGTAGCTGGGACTACAGAAGCCTGCCACATCATGCCATTAATTTTTCTATTTTTAGTAGAGACAAGGTCTTGCTATTGCTCAGGCTAGTCTGGAACTCCTGAGCTCGAGAGATCCTCCCACCTCTGCCTCCCCTAGTGGTACGACTGCAGATGTCAGCCATTGCACCCAACCAAGAATTGATATTTTTGTAACTTGCATCCTTTTTTTCTCTATTAGCATCATTTGACCTCTCATGTTATTCAAACTTTCAAATATATTATAAAAATTTATATTTTTTTCAATGGAATGCATACATAGAATGTTTCCTTTATAAGTGGCATCTTTTATCATTTTAACAGCTTCTTGACTTTTTGTATTTATTTAAATAATATTGGATTTAATATTACCATTTGATTATCTTAAAATTTTGAAATAGACAGTTGTGCGATTTGACAATCCATAATCACAGCTTTGCTGCCTCCTCCTTGATAGTATTACTTGATTTAATCTTCTTCTCTACTTCATAATAACTGTGTTAGCAGGCTTTCTTCCATGTGTTCCTTTTTTTTTTAATCATAACTTTGTACAATAATTTAATGTTTCACATTCTGGTTTCTCTTCAAATCGTAGAAATCTTTCACCTTATTAATTTAATCTTTCATCTATAACCCAAAGCTGACTGTTGGTTTAAAAATTCTATTAAAAGCATCAAGAATGAAAAATTTCTTATACTTTGTATTTTACTAAGATTTTTATTAAGGGTCAATGTTGTGATTTATATAGTATGTTCATTGTATAGTATATACAATACATTCATTTTAGTATACACAGTACATCATAGTATATACAATACATTCATTTTCTAAAATTGAAGTGGTGGCTATTTTAATCTGTTTTGTTTACGCATTCCACATTGTATGTCAAATCATCACATTGTACCCATAAATGTATTCAGTGTAATTGTAATTAAAAATTAATAATAAAAACTAAATACCCTCTAAAATCAAATTTTGCTGTCTTCACTCAGTAATTGTATGCGCTATAGAGTGGAGACTTCAAGAATTTTTCTTTGATAGACTCCCCAAAGGATTTTAGTTAGCAAATCACATGATCATATTTCGTGTTTTGGTAGACAGCTCTGAAAACATAGTATAGGATAGTCTGGTTTGGGGAAAGAAAGGAAGCACAAGTGTCATTCAGTAGCCTTTTCAGTGGTCGAATTGATAAAAAATGGGAAACAGAAGGAAAAAATGGAAACGTAAAAGAAACTGAATTAAGAAATATTTGAGAGTAAAAATAGTGCAACTGGAGATACAATGGGAAGGACAGACAAGAGTGCCACAAAGGTCTACGTTGGGGATCTGTGAGAATGGCAATTATATTTATTAAGGTATTGGAGTAGAGCAGAGTGGCTTGGAGGAAAAAATATGGCAAGATCATGAGTTCAGTTTTGACCTGTGAACTTGAAGGTGGATGTGAACCTCCACTAGAATATACCACATCCAGTTCTGGATCTACAGCTCAGGCTCAGGATAAAGCTACAAGCTTAGAAGTCAATGTGGAGGTAATAGTTTAAGGGAATAAACTGACATTGAAAAAAAATACTTGAGTCAGAACTCTGAATTACACCATATATTAAAGGCAGACATAGGACAATCATTGTGTCAATAAAAGATACAGGAAAGAAGTTGGAAATGTAGAAGAATGGTTAGGGGAGAACTGTCATAGAAATATTCAGATTGCAGTCAGATGCAACTAACAGAAAACCTGATTTATAGAGGATCAAAGAAACTGGAGGTTGATTTTCTTGCACTACAAGAAATTTGAGGAAAGATCATTGCTAGCTTTGGATAAGTGGTACAATATGCCCTTTGAATCCTTATTCCTTTCTAACCCTTTGCTATTACTTTATGTATCTGAGAATTTCATGTTTGAGTCACCATAGCATGACACTAACATTAAATACAGGGGGGAAATGGACTGGTAAAAAACCTCCACATGAAGACTTGTACCTTTATTTGGGAAGGAAAGTCCTCCAAAGAAGGTACTGGTTTACATTGTCATTGAACAATCCTGGGGCCATAAATCCTGTCTTAAGCAAATCCATAGCCAAAAATAATGTGATTAGAATAACTGGTTTACATGCATCATGATCTTGATTTGGAATAGGACTACTCTATCCTGAAATTGGTAGGTTTCAGCCCACTGCCTGAGCAAATGGAATTGCTGTTGGCAAAAAGTAGGAAGGGGAATTGCTTTATAGAAGCCAAAAAGCCAAGGGCAGAAGGAGTTACAGAAACTAGTCCATGATAAAAAGTATCAAATTATTCAAGGAGACGGAGTAAAATAATATTTAAAGATGATTATTACATAAAATATTGAAAAGCAGAAATTTTTTCTCTAAAAATGGAACCTGTAGAAACCATAACGTTTTATTTTATTGAATGGACAGAAAACATTGATAACTTTGCCGATCAATGAAAGAGTGGAGAGAAAAGGAATAAGTCAAATTCAGATTCTTGATTTTTATAAAAGAATTTCACTATGTTATTTAATAATAGTGTAAGGAAAGTAAAAGTTGAAGAAAGTTTAAATGATGGATGCTTCAAAAAAAAAAAAGTGTATACTTGAAAGGACTGAATCTGAAGAGTGGAACACGGAGGTCAAGAGCATGAATTTCAGGGTCTTATAACTCTGCATTCAAGCTCTGCTTCAGATACCTCCTAGACTTAATTTCATCATATGTAAAATGGGTCTAATAAAACAATATGGGGGGTTTTGTGAAGTTTAAATGCTATGACATACTAAGTGCATTGCAGAGAAAAAATCACTTAATAAATGTTATCTATTAATATTATCACTGTTGAATTACCATATTTCATTTTCTAACAGGTATTATTTTTGTTTACAATAAAGCATTGCATACAGAGGTTCATGTATGGATTATGATAATAATGAGTCATGAATTAAACATTATCAATAATCTCAACCTGTGTGCCCAACCTCCATGCTAAATTATTCAAACAAAAAAAAATGCATATGAAGTGAAACAAGGTAAAATTACTACACAGTTGGAGCGTGAAAGTAAGCGTTTCGTCAGTCAAGTAAGAAATTCAGCTAAGGAAAATTTTCAAGTTAATGAGAGAACATTAACGTATGAATAAAATCTGTCACCTGAGATTATTAGGATGGTCATGGGAAATATCTAGAAATCCTAAAAGTAAAACAAAACAAAACAATACCCAAGATCCCCCCCCCTCAAAAAAACAATGCCAATTCCATAAGACCTTTATCATGGAATGAGAAGGGAAGTAACCCCATTTGCATCTATCTAATATATTGATAATTTTCTTTCTCTTCTATGTAATTGTTCTCCTAACCACCATAATAACTCTATTTCCTTTTTCTCTTATCCAATTCAATATTTCTTTTTTTATGGTCACTTTTATTAAAGTAAAAGTTACATGTTGTAAAATTCACTTTTTTTATTTCTGATTAATATGAAGGCACATACACTTAGGCCACATGGCTTGCATTTCTAAAGCAATGTCTAAGTTATAGCTATGTCCCTCCCACAGTAAGTGTGCTAACTCTAGTGTATGTAATCCACAGAGCAGTCTCACACAAGTAGGGAATATACTTTACCACCACTGATTCCAACTTTTCGTTATTTTCTATCTCAGGTGGTTTGAGATCACCTCTTCTACCCAAGTCAATGGATGGACTAAATGACTCTTCCATTTCTGAGTTTGTGTTGTTGGGACTGTCCAGTTCTCAAAAAACTAAAGTTTTTCTCTTGCTGACATTCTCCTTCCTCTATTTAGGGATCATCCTGGGAAATCTCTTCATTGTGTTTTTGGTAATTGCTGATTCCCACTTACAGTCCCCTATGTACTTCCTGCTGGCCAACCTGTCCCTCATTGATGTGGGCCTTTCCTCTACAGCCATCCCCAAGATGATCTCTGACCTTGCAAATGAAAACAATATAATTTCTTTCCAAAGTTGTATGACTCAGATATGCTTCATCCACATCATGGGAGGAGTTGAGATGGTGTTGCTCATAGCCATGGCATTTGACAGGTACACGGCCATCTGTAAGCCTCTTCACTACCTGAACATTATGAGCCCAAAAAGATGTGTTGCATTTGTCATCACTGGATGGATAACTGGTGTCATCCATGCTATGTCTCAATTTGCTTTTGTTATAAACTTACCTTTTTGTGGCCCTAATAAAATAGACAGTTTTTACTGTGACTTTCCCAGGATCATAAAACTTGCATGCACAGATGGAGCCAAGTTTGAGTTCATTGTTGCTGCCAACAGTGGGTTTATGAGTATGGGCACCTTGTTTCTGCTAATCCTTTCCTACATCTTCATTTTGGTCACTGTCTGGAAACGTTCTTCAGGGGACTTATCCAAGGCATTTGTCACTTTGTCAGCTCACATCACTGTGGTGGTTCTCTTTTTCACTCCATGTATGTTTCTGTATGTGTGGCCTTTCCCCACATCATCAGTTGACAAATACCTGTTCATTGCTGACTTCGCTATCACCCCTGCCTTGAATCCTGTCATCTATACATTAAGGAACAAAGACATGAAGATAGCCATAAAAAGACTGAGCAAATGGAGATATTATGTCCAATTTTGCTGACCAGATCTGTCTTTGAAGTTCAAAAATGTGTTTGCCTTTTGGACATTTTTCACTCAACCACCTGCCATTTAACATGATGTTGAGGCCAAACTGGATGTGGCATCTGCCTCATTCAGTATATTTCTGCTACTTTTGTACAAAATTTGCTGAATTGCTTTTACTACCAGGGGAAATGTGAATCTTCTGTAATATGGGTTATTTAGTGGACAGCAGCATTATTCAGAAATAAAACTATGTTGATTAGTTTCATGTAAGCACTCCAAATTGTATTTAAAAATCAACATATTGTACCCCACAAATGCATAAATGTATTCAGGATCTATGTGTATATGATTTGAAAAAAGCAAAAAAAATTAAAAATTTTATGATTTAAAATTGTAACCATTTTACCATAATAAATGATACATTGGTATCTCATCATTTCCTATAAGCTTCTTGCAATGGCGTGTTTTGGTAAATGTCAGAAATCATCATCTAGAATAGATATATATGCATACATAGGTCTAGTACCTCTACTTAGTCACTTAGGTTGACTTGTCAGATGAGGACCAAAAAGCAAATTTTGTATGCAAATGGTTTATTTGGAAGCTGATTTTTGGAAGCATCAGTAACGGAGTGGGGAAGTGATATCAAGAAGGGAAAGATTTTTATGTTGATAAATGTAACTGGGATCAAACATACTGTGGCCCCAAGTGACTATAGATTCTGTGATTGAGAAAATCTCAAGCATGTGTATTTTTTCAATTTTAGAGGGTTCATTAACTCCTTAGCATGTCTAAACTGTCCTGCACAAATGCCATCTGTGTTAGGAAGCCTAAGGTAAGCTGGCCCGTAGACTATCAGCTACTAACAGTAGTGAACCATCTTCTTGTTTGGAAACAATAAAAGCAGAGAAAGAGTCACCTTTTAAAGGCATAAATTTTACTTCATCTGTCATAGATTCTTTACGGTGGCATCTATTCACAATTTCTGTCTCTCTCCTCTCTCCCCCCACCACACACACACACACACACACACACACACACAAATTAAAACTGGAATTAGAGGACCTAGGGGGATAAGCTACAGCAGCATTTTTACTCTAATTTACTCTCCTTTATTGCTCATTTTAAATTTCCCTTATCCTCCAGTAGTTCTTCTGCAGACCTTGGACACTTGCCAAGTAAAGTGTCCAGTTTTTATAGTTTTCGTCAATCATGAAACCACCAGGTGGTGGTACTTGTGCTCAAACTCTTTGTTATCTGTCTCTATCCAATATGGGAAAATTCTGCCCACTGTTCCTCCACCAACATGAGGAATATCAAATGACAGGATAATAGCTAAAACTCTGAGATTTATTAGAATCCATACTCTATCTCCCAAACAAAGAATTTTCTCCACTCTAATTGATCCTAAAATTTTAGGAATAGAAAAAGAAACTTCAAGGTCAGTTTCAAGGTCACTAAGACTCGTGGTAGTAAATGCTACTCTTTTCTGTGTCCTTTGCTTTACAGAGCTACATATTTTATTCACAGGAGACATGACCAATGAAAGGTTTAAACCATGTATCTTAAAGTGCAGATTCTAACTTTCCAGACTATTATCTATAAGGTGGTTTCTCGGTTGCAACTTTGAAAAGCTATTCCAGTATTCTATCAGATTGACGACTCTCAGTTTAGGGCAGTATATGGTAGGATCAGTGGATTCTCTGGTTTTGTGTGCTTTTGTGCACTTTCTCTCCTATAAAGTGGATACTGTTTGTCTAAGAAAATATTATGTAAGATTTCATATTGGAAATTGCTCTATGAATTCTTGGATAGAGGTGCTGAAAAGTACTGAAATAGGAAAGATGAACCATCCTCAGAATGTATATTACTCTCAAAGGACAAATCTCTGTCTTCTTCTGTTTGGAAGGAATTCAGGGTAAGCAACCAACCTTAAGTGACTGATTTCAGTCCTCGAAAGATGGTTATTTTAAGATATCATTTCTGTGCTACTGTCAGATCAAGCCTTTACATTGAAACTAATTAGCAAAAGCCTGAGTAAGAAGCCCACTTAGTGCATCCCAGGCGTGACCTTCCTTTCTATCATGATTCTGTCTTTATTCACGAGTGCATGGTGCAAGTACTAGCCTGGCTGAGGAAAGGTTAACAATGGTTTACCTATTCAATTACCTAGTTAAACTCTTTATACCTAACAGATGATTCTTTAGTCCATATTAAATTATCACGATAAAGTGAACGTCATCAAAACTAGAAACTTTTGAAATTCAAAATAAACTTCTAAAAAGAAGTTATCAGAGCCCAGACTTATTCATCCGCACGTGGAACTGCTCCGTGTTCCTGTAACTCTTCTCTGCCAATTGTGATAATTTACCCTTAGGGAAAACAGTGTGCACCAAAGACCCGGTTTCTTCAAGAAGCAATTATGGACATCCAGTTCTACTCACCAGTCCTACTAATTGACTTCCTTCCTAATGGTCTGAACTATTTATAATGTTTTGTCTTAAGAAAAGGTGGTGATTCGAAAAGGGTGTTTACCTTCATGTGTGTCTGGAAGCTGCGGGTGAGTGAATCCTAGACCTGAGCAGGTATGTAAAATATCTACTCTTTAACTCCAACCAGTTACATTGCTCCTTCTTTTTTAATTCTTTTTGTTCCCAGATCTCCTTTCTTCTTTCCCAGTTTCCTTTAGATAGTGCTCTTTATTTAAAGGAGTGTCACTCGCATTATTATATATCCTTCTGATCACATTTTCATAATTTTACCTGTATCATGAGATGAATTTCTGTTCAAAGATCCATGATCATTATTAAATCAATATGTAATGAGTCTTCATTTTCCCATCCATTTTCTCTCTGAAACTAGAATCATGGGAATTAAAAGTTATGTCTAAGTCTTGGATATTTCAACTGAGAACAATCTGGCAGACCAAGCTATTTCTGATTGGACAGACTCAAATACGAATATCTTAAAAATTATAATTATTTTTTAAGAAAAGACTTGTTGAGTACTTATGCGCCAGGACATGCTCTGATGTTTTCCATATATTAACTCATTTAATTTTCAAAACAGCCCTATGAGGTATGTACTATTATTATCCCTATTTTACAGATGAGGAAATTGAGAGACAGAAAAGTGAAGCAACTCACCCAAGGACATATAGTTCATAAGGCAAGGAGATGGAGATTCAAACCCAGGTAGTTTATCCCCAGAATCTGTGCTCTTAGCCACTACACTATACTGTTGTTTATGAAATTATCCATATCATTTTCCTATTTACTCTGCCAATTTTAAAATTTCTTTCAAAACTAAATAAAACTATAAGTATTTCTTATGAAAATACAGAAAACAAGAGTTAATATTTAGAAAAAATACAAAATTATCTTAAAATTTCACAACCTAGAAACATCATCGTGGTATAAAGCCAAAATATTTCCATATACGTTCACTTTTTATTTATAGTGTTTCATAACCTTTTAAATTTAATTAAGCATTGCATACATATCTTCATGTTAGTTTATCTTAAGTTTTTACTCATTCACATTTTATCAAAACAAGTTTGTGTTATGAGTTCAAATATAGTTATAGCTTGTCTTCCTTACTTATATAGGACTCTCAAGGAGGTCATAGTAGTAAATGAAGAAGTTACGTGCAAGAAATTACAACATATTTTCTTATAAAAATGTAAACTTCTCATAGAGAAGTTTTGCCCTGTTGGGATCTTCAATAAACATTTCAGAAGAGGTGATATTTGATCCACGTCTTGAAGGACAAAAGAAAGGGAAGTGACATTTGTATGAGAAAGTTTTGCTTATGTTATCTCAAGTTCTCACAGAATCAAGAAAAGTAAGTTACATTTGTATTTTATGCACTAATACACACTATCAGCTCACTTAGTAGCTGTCTCAGATTTATATAGCTCTAAAGTGTCATGGTGGTACAACAACCAAAGCCCATCCAGTCTTTTTTTTTTTTTTTTTTTGAGACAGAGCCTCAAGCTATCCCCCTGGGTAGAGTGCCATGGCATCACAGCTCATAGCAACCTCCAACTCCTGGGTTCGAGCGAGTCTCCTGCCTCCACCTCCCAAGTAGCTGGGACTGCAGGTGCCCGCCACAACGCCCAGCCATTTTTTTTGGTTGCAGCCATCATTGTTGTTTGGTGAGCCCGGGCTGGGGATTTGAACCCGCCACCTTAGGTGTACGTGGCTGACGCCTTAGCCAATTGAGCCACAGGCACCGAGCCAGCCCATCCAGTCTTAAAGCCAGTAATGATTCCACTTTATAATGACCAAGAATAACACAGGCAAGAACATACACAAAGGCAGAAATAGTAAAGGGTGTTCAATTCAAGAAAAGTTTTATGTGATATCCTTTGAATTTGAAATACTCTTTCTGATAAAAGCTAAACTTTAATAAGAGAGTAACATCATCTTTCAAAGCTCAACCTGAAGATTGCTGCACTTTTAGACATCACATTAATACTGAGTGCAGAAATTTAAAAGGCCGGAAAGAGACTTTTCCAAAAGATTTTTATTTTAATCTGGGAAAGAAAACTTTCCACATTGTTCCCCAACTCATTAGTCTAGATTACATGCTCTTTTTAAGCAAAGTCATGTCCAACTGAAATTAGATTATCATCTTTTATCCTGGGGCTAGACTAGGGATACTCTCCCTTCAAACTGAGAGATCTCTACCAAATACACAGGCAGATAGGTATTCTATTAGCAGGAAATGTGGATGAGAAAGGCCTTGGGGGAGGGGAGGGGGGAGGATGGGTGAAGAGAATGATATTGTGGGGATCACGTCTATAATTTATCCTATTAGGGTACATGTGAATTTGTCTAAAGGTTGAATATAAATGTCTTAACACAACAATTATGAGATAGACATGATGGCTATGTTAGCCAGTTGGATGAGAGTTTTCCAAACTGCATATGGAAGCAACACACTGTATCCTATGATAGAATTAATGTACACAAGTATGATCTAATAAAAAAAATTTTTTTAAATAAAATAAATAAAATAAATTAAAAAAAAAGAAAGGCCTTGGGATCAGCAACATGTATAGCAGCCAATTTTTAAAAATGAAGTACCAAATTTAAAGAATAAGTAATTAAGATAATGATAGAAAAGTGATTACTGTGTGTGATATTTTTGTACACGGACAGTTGTGTGCCATATGCCTGATAAATTCTCTAAAATCATTTTCTGGAGTGGAAACTAGGTTATTTTGGCTTATCCAATAAATGGAATGCATAAGATAAACTTACATGTTAAGAATGTGAGAAAAAAAGGAAAATCAGAAAAGGAAATCCACTCTTGATAGATCTGATTTTTGAAACAGAGATTCTATGTGCAACAGCTCAAGGGAAGAAAAAAGTTGAAGATGGAGAAAAGTTAACTGATACATTAAGATATTTGGGGAAATCTAGGGTATACTTGGAGGCTCTGGCCTTAAAGAGCACAATGCCATGATTAGAAGCAAGCGAGCATGCATCTGAAGTTTTACAGCTCTGGATATAAGTCCTGGCTTTGCCATTTCATTTTTCCAAGGCTCATTTTTTACAATTTCCCTGTTTCTGAGTTTTAATAAAACTGAACCTACCTATAGAGTCATTAGAAAACTTAAAAGAGATAATGTGTCCTTAGCTCAATGTCGGAGGCACTTGATACAGGTTATACATGATTTTTTCACCATTGATTAATTTCAATTAATATCTTTGATTAATTACAATTGTTGTATTTACTATTCTTTATTTTAAGACATTTATTTTTAACTAACCATTAATTAATCTATTTATTAAAACTGGTCTGGATAAGAGATGATATTGTGTCATGAACCAAGTATTATAAATTTTTTTTGGAGTCCTATATACCTGAGTTTACTTTAAATTTTAAAAGCTCAAGGTTAATGAGTGATGGGCAATATACTTTTGACCTGGTAATCTTTATAAATCTAGTGACATAAGAGAATACTAATGGACTAAGATAGGTTCTGATAAAAGAATACGCAATTAATGTGACAGTATTAATGGTATGACAGAAAATACAGAATTTATTTTAGTGGAAGAATACCTAGAGAGTGATAAGGAAAATGATCCAGAAATCTCTTAGAGAAAGAAAAAGGAGTTTAACTATGGGAGGCAAATCAAAGTCTCCCTTTTGGCTCCATGTGCAAAATTTACAGTCACATTTTTTGTCCCCAGAGATCCTTTCATATAATAAATTTGTTGTTAGTCTTATTTCTTCCACATTTCTAATTCTTTTACTCCTAATTATATATAACATAATTAGCAGTGCAAATAAGTAATCTATTTTGTTCAAAATGGCACTTATTCCTTTCAATTTTTATCCTCAGGTCACTTGAATATCAACTCCTCTGTCTCAGTAAATGGGGGAACTAAATGACTCCGTGGTCACTGAGCTTGTGTTGCTGGCTCTTTCTTGTTCTAGAGAGAAAAAAATTTTTCTCATCTTGATATGTTCTTTGCTCTATTTAGGGGTCATCCTGGGAAACCTTGTCATTTTGTTTTTGGTAATTGCTGATTCCCACTTACAGTCCCCTATGTACTTCCTGCTGGCGAACCTGTCCCTCATCGATGTGGGCCTTTCCTCTACTACCATCCCCAAGATAATCATAGACCTTGCAAATGAATACAATGTGATTTCTTTTCGAGGTTGTATGACTCAGATCTGCTTCATCCATATCATGGGAGGAGTGGAGATGGTGTTGCTCATAGCCATGGCTTTTGACAGATACACGGCCATCTGTAAGCCTCTTCACTACCTGAAAATCATGAACCCTAAAATCTGTGTTTCATCTGTAATCATTGGGTGGGTAACAGGGGTGATGCATGCTATGTCTCAATTTGCTTTTGTTATAAACTTGCCCTTTTGTGGCCCTAATAAAGTAGACAGCTTTTACTGTGACTTTCCCAAGATCATAAGACTTTCATGCACAGATGAAGCCAAGTTTGAGTTCATTGTTGCTGCCAACAGTGGGTTTATGAGCCTGGGCACCTTTATCCTGCTAATTCTTTCCTATGCCTTTATTTTGGTCACCATCTGGAAACGTTCTTCAGGAGACTTATCTAAGGCATTTGTCACTTTGTCAGCTCACATTACTGTGGTTTTTTTGTTTTTTACTCCATGCATCGTTCTCTATGTCTGGCCTTCTCCCCCACCATCAGTTGATAAAAATCTATTTATTGTTGACTTTGCCATTACTCCTGTCTTAAATCCTGTCATTTATACTTTAAGAAACAAAGAAATAAGGATAGCAATAAAAAGATTGCGCAAAAAGAGACCTTATTCCAGATTTTGTTAACCACATCTCTTTGTAGCAGCTTTAAAACTAAACAACCAAGTGCAGGTTGGCTTATCTCCGCTTAAGCACCTCAAATTTCACATATCCAGAGCAACTGATCATCTGCCACCACTTCATCTCTAGAATGTGAGGTCAGTGCCATTACCCTCGTGAAAAATGTATATCCATCAAGCAAAGAACGGATATTCTTACAGAGAACAGCTTGGTCTATCGAGACATTATAATCTTGAAATTTTGCTTATTCTGCAAATAAAAGGATATAATCACATTGTTTCTGCTATTCATAAAGTCTAAAAATAACCTATAAATTTGTTGTAGTGAATGTAAAGAATTTTCACATTGGATTGTCAAGTATAAAGATCCAGTAGCTTTATTTATTACTTAAAAGGAGGCCCAAGGACAAAATCTCAGTGCAAGGTAGTTTATTCTAAAGGAAATTCAAGAAGACACTGGTATGGGAATGTGGAAATGAGCCAGGAGAAAGAAGAATGCTGGTAGATAGTGCATTAATTTGTATCTTATTGCTGTGGACAACTGGGCACAAGCCAGCTGTGACCTTCTGAGAGCTGTATAAATTCTGTAACTTGTCATTGTTCCCTTTCAGGGGCAGGGAAACCATGTATATCTCTACTGATTTAGAGTTGCTCTGGGATATTAACTCTATAGCAATTCAGGCTTTTCCACATTAAAGGCTAAGCACTATTGATCTCCAAAGAAAAGTCCTCAAGCAGAGAGTCTCAGAAGCTTACAGTACATGTATAAAACAATCCAAATTCTTGAGAATATTAAATACAGAGGGGTATGTGAGAGAGACCAACAGCATTAGATACAGTCCACGTCTTTCCGGGCTTAGAGGCATTTATTCTCTGCATGAGCTCACTCCTTTGTTGACTCTTCAAACACAGGAGTGTTAATGGAACAATTGTAAGTGGGTCCTGTCATTACATGTATTCATAGAATGACACACATTATCATTGCCCCTTACAACCAGTTCTAGATTCCTCTTATGTTTATCATGCACCTCTGCTGGTCTAGACCACTTGCCAATGTCTGTGATTACCATGCTCCTGTCAGGCTGTAACAGTCCACTTATAGTTACTATCAACCATAGCAGCAATGCTATTTCTTCACGATAATAAAAGTCAATTATACCTATCATTATAGTAACTTTATTCTTTGTCTGCTGACCTAAAAACTCAAGGAAATAAAAAAAAATGACTAAGGAGCTGCTAAAACTTTGGGTTTATTGGAATGCTCACTATGTATCAAAAGAGGCATTCTCCCTACCATGGCAGGGCTTAAAGTTTCAGGTCCAGAAGTTCAAGTTCCCCAAGTGATGGTGACAGGAGCCATTCTCACCATATACCCTTGGTTTCCATACCTACATATTCTGGGACCCAATACCTTACAAAGTTCGCTGGTTCAAAGTATCACATTAAAACATGGAGCCCCAACTAGCACTTAGTTGTCCACTTTCTTGCACTTTTCAAAGGCTCTTTTTATGTTCTACCTAATGTGGTAGCTTCTGTTTGATACAGTATATTACAGCACTAGTGGATCACTTGGTCATGTGTTCTACTTTCTTTTCTGTAAAGTATATTCCTTTGTCCTAAGGCACGTTATGAAGGACATTAGACATTCTATGCATCTTTGAAAAATTTAACAGCCAAGGCCTCCATCAGTGGCATGAGAATCAAAGCCACAGCTGGAATACATTTTTATCCCGGTGAGAACAAATTGCTGCTCTTCCAGCATGGAAAAGGTCCAAAGTAAACAACTTGCCTTCAAGTTGCCAAGTGAAAGCCATGACATGTGAAACCATAACAAGGGTTGACATCCACATGTGATTCTGAAAGGTCAAAAAATCAACAGCTGCTGTGGCTAGAACTGCCTAATAATAAGCAAACATTCTGATTAACCCAGGCAAAGACTTTATACTTGACATTTATAAATACTTGGTTCATGAGCTGGTTGTGCAAGCACTGCCAGGTTCTCAACTCTACTATGTAATGCTATTTTGAGAGTATAGAGTAAGATGAGAAATGTGAATAAGAAGTATACATGTATTTTCTCCTATGTTTTCCTGGCAGAGGGAGAAATTCCACATCTTAAGCTGACTTATGTATACTTGGTATCAATCTTAAGTAATGATCCACATTTGTGTAGAAATTAGAACACTGACCCCACACACACACAGAAAAACTAATTGGGAGGGTAAACATAATATACTAAATTCATTTGACAACTCCCAGAAAAGTGATAGGTGGATTGCTATTTTTGCTTTTCTTAAATACATAAAATAAAAAAGTTAACCCATGAGGAATGCAATGTAAAATAAGGGACATACCTGAAGCTAATCAATTTGTAATTAGGAAGAAGTTGAAGTAGGATATCTGTGCTTCTGATTGCACTATTAATCAATGGGCCTTAAAATAATTAATAAGAAAACGATGGTCATAATAGTAAAGAAAGCAGAGAAAGAGAGCCAAATATTGTCCTATAATAAAGATGTATTCTTGAAACATCTTAGATCTTTATTCATCTTATAGGTGAATAAACCATTATTCATCTATAAGATCTTTATAGGTGAATATTCTTAAATATTCCTAAAGAACAAAGAATAAGAATATTCTTATTCTTTATTCTTCCCTATAATACCTTTATTCATCTTATAGGTGAATAAATTCATATATTATAAACAAGCTTTTGAAGAAGCAAACAAAACATCATATTTAATTTTAAAATAAATTAGTTAGATAAAAATAGTTGAAAATTATACCACAAAGTAATGTGTTAAAATACAGATGAAATTTGGATGCAACTTTAAGCAAGAAAGCAAAGGCAGAAATCATTTTTAAAAGACTAGATTTTACTAAATTACAGTTAGATTTTCAAAAACAAGAGTAAAGGCAAAAGTGGAAAAAAATATACGTGCTTCATATACAGTAAGACACTGATACTTAAGAAATATGAAGAGTATTATGAATTTTTATATTAATAAGCACAACCATTTAACAACTTAAATGACAAAATACATACTACACCTCTGTAACTGGTGATTAAATTTATACAAATTCAAACAAAATGTCGTTTTATTTTGAATATGAACATCTGTGTATATGTATAACCACACTGTTGACTATTTTCTTTTCATGAAATTCTTTTTTATTTATTGATTGATTGATTGATTGATTTTTGAGGCAGAGTCTCACTTGTCACCCTTGGGAGAGTGCCATGGCATCATAGTTCACAGCAACCTCAAATTCCTGGGCTCAAGCGATTCCTTTGCCTCAGCCTCCCAAGTAGCTAGGACTACAGGCTCATGCCACAACACCTAGCTATTTTTAGAGATGAAGTCTCACTCTGGCTCTGGCTCAGGCTGGTCTTGAACCTGTGAGCTCAGGCAATCCACCTGCCTCAGCCTCCCAAGTACTGGGCTTACAAGTGTGAGCCACCATGCTCAGAGACAAAACGCCTATATGCCTCTGGCCAAAAAAGCTGTTTGAGAGAGAGCAGTGAAAAGACTTTGTGCAGGCATACTTGTGAGAAACTGAGGCAGAATCTCATGTTGCCAGGTTGGTTGTTATCCTAACATAACCAAGGCTTTGGCTGGAATGGCATTTCCAGAGACGTCCAGACTGTGTTAAGGAATTAAGGTTGACTTTATAAGGCAAATAAAAAAGCCCTTTGGAAAACTGGCCAGATACCCATCAGTAACTTTCCTGATCTGTGGTAAGTAACAAAGGTCATTTGCTGATGGGTCTGGGAATGGAAATGCGCTTGGGGAACCTCAAGAGAAGAGGAATTTACCCAATGCATACAAGTAACTAATGGCACAGATGAACCCTGGGCTCATGAAAGGTTTTTGAGAAGTCCAGCCTAAAAATTCCTTATAAAAGTTTCCAGCAAAAAAACCCTGACTTAAGGCCTACATGGGAGCAGAGGTTTGCACACAAATTCCTATATGCCCAAGAAGTTTCTGTACGCCTTATTTAAAGATTTGAAGTAACAGCCTCTAAACCGTAAGGCCAGCAAAGGCAGGTATTCAATCTACTTTGTTCCTCCATAGCCTCAGGCTTCATCAGATAAGAACAAAGAAAGTAATGACTGACACCAACATGTTCTCCAGTAAGTTATGTTAAACCAAGTTATGTTGAAAGGATTATGCTTAAAGGCGTATGTTGGGTGGATTATCAGATTACTAGGGAGGAGCTACTTACAATGAAGGTGGTCACAAGATGTTCAAATGAATTAATGAAGTCATTGAAGTCCAATGCACATGTGCAGAGGGATTGTAATGAATATTAATGTGGTCATTGCTGTATAGTGCACATGCACAAGATTGACTATATAAACCAACAGTAAATAAAAAAAACTCACCATTTTGCCTGAGCAAGCAAATGGTCACCTTTATTTAAAACACAATTTCAATAAGCATGCTTATTCTCTGTGACGTGGCTTTTCCATGAGACCCTTACAGCAACATTTTTATCTTTATTTTTTAACTCTAATCCCATGACAGATTATGTCTTGAAGTTCTTAACAACTTTTTTTAACAAAAGGCCCCACAAATTCACTTAGCTTTGGAACCTGCAATTACATAAACATCCTGATTGCAGGCAATGTGCCTGGAGGCAGATTCCACAGGACTTTAAGAACCTTAGCTTCTTGACTTTCATCTGCATCTTTACTCCCAGTACACATCAAACTGATGATGACAGATGTAAATGCCCCACGCTCTACCATTTCCTGTCCTACAGAGAACTTATTTCCTGTCCATGAGAACAATATGCAGAAAATATCCTTACATATTTATTTTTCCTTAACTCTCATTGCCAAATAACTCTTCTGATATTTTTTCCTCTTGGAAAAACTAATATAACTCATTAGTTATATCGGCAATTAGAGGTCTACAAGGCAACAATAGTTCACTAACATCTAGTGGTACATCTTCTTCTCAAACCTACTGTTCTTTTAGTATACTCAGTCCCAATAACTGGCATCAATATTGACCTAGCTGCACAATCCAAAATCTGGGAATAACAAATTCATTCCTTTCCCTGATGCCTAATCATCAATAAATCATCCAGTTCTATTACTTCCACCTTCTAAAAAGTTCTTACAGATTCTTCCTTATTTTTATCTTCAATGTTACCATTGTTGTCTAAGGCTTCAAATGTCATTTTTGGAATAGAATATTGTCACCTATGTAATCTTCCCCCTTTTAGTTATATTTGCCTTAATTCTCATTTCTACAGTTTAGTAAGAAAACTTTTATTTTAATCCGATCATATTTTTTTTTCCTCAAAAGACTTCATTGTCATTTCCTTAAATTAAAAGACTAATCCCTTATTAGGATTTATCAGGCCATCCAAGACCTGGCTTCCATTGCCTTTTCCAGCCTCAGATAACAACATACAATCTGCAATACCAGAGCAAATTTGATTTTCTTTTTCTTGCCTGAAAGTGAACTCTCTTGTGTCTGGGGCTTTGCTCTGGCTGATTATTCTGTATGAAACACTTGTCCTCGATGCTTCGCGTACCAACATCTATTCATTCTTCAGCTCTGAATTTCATCATTTCACCAGGGAAGCTTCCCTGAACCTGAGTCCAGAAGAGCTCCTTCCATTATATGTTATATTACTCTAACACTGTATAGCACCACTTTTGTAACATTCGTCACTATCATAGTTTATAGTCAGTGTATGTCTTCCTCATTGCATTTTAAGTTCCACATGGGCAGGACCTTGTCTGTCATGCAACTGCTATCACATCACAAACTTAATAAAGAGTAACAATGTCCAGTGTGAATGATTTATTGATGTTTATGATTTCTTTGTTCATTCAATCAAAGGCCATGTGATTACAGAACTTATTTCTGTTTTTATTCTCTTGTCTCTTCTCAATTAATGTCTTCTGTCTCTGTCTTTTCCACACCTCCTGAGTGAAATCCACAGATGAGTTCACTTTGCAGACTTAGACGAATTCAAATCTTGAGCCAATCTCAGTTGAAGCAGACTGCAAATTGTTGATTTCAGACCTCTCTTATAATCCTAGGTTTTAAGAAGCCTTCATTTAAAAGATCAGCTCCTCTGTTGGCATAGAAGACTTCCACTGCCAAACAAACCAATGATCCATGCCCCATTCATTTGAGGAGAGAGCCTGCAAATTACAGCATGATCTGTATCTGGATGGCCAACTCCCTAGGATTTTACTTCTGCCTAGATTCCCTCTCATTCCTTCATATGCTGTTCCACTTGGTTCCTCAGTCTCCCATTTAGAACAAAGAAAGGCACATCATGGCAGGAATACATTACACAGTAAAATGACTTATGAGACATTGTGTTGTTCCCTGTACTGCAGAAGAGACATGTGTAGGGGCAGCAGGAGAAATTTCCCTCTCATCTCCTAAGCACCTAACCTGTTTTACTTCATCCAATGTACATGATGATTTGTGTAACTGACCATGCATCCTTATTTTTTTAAATATTTCTGCCCACTTTGTCCTCCAGTTTTTTATTTTACTTTTAAATTTTTGGAATGTCATTATTTTTCAAAAATTAATATTGGGTCAACCAGCATTTCTCATTAGGATGACAATCTAAAGAAAATCATTTTCTTCATTTCTGAGCAAGAGAAAATGAAATACAGCTCTAACCAAGGTAAAGCCTTGAAACTTCTACGTGTCCATCACGACCTCAAGGGTAGATTCTCTGTGACTGTACATCAATGATAAAGCTCAGGTTCTCTAGTGAGATCCGCCAGGCTTATCTCAATGGCTCAACACAGATCCTTTCAAGTGATTATCTCTCCCTCAGGTAAACACATGCTCCTGTTAAAGATAACTCAAAATAACTCCCTTTGTTTTTTTTTTTTAATGTTTATATATGTTTTCTCAAGATCTCTGAACAAATCAATTCAATTAAATACAAGTTTTAATTGTATTCAGTCAATTCAGGAAGGATAAAGGTCAAAAGCTTTCAAGTAGCCCTTCATCCCCAAACCCCTCATGTTTGGGACACAGGTAGGCATCCAGAGGCAAATATGTATTTACTATAGTTGATAACAGGAGGAAAATCCATTTATTCCCATGTTGTCAATTATAGGCACTGCCTTCACAGGTCAAAAGTTTTAGATTTCTTCAATTTTCATTCTTAGTATCATAAATAAAGGTATGGCTGCTCACTTTGAATATGTTTTCACTCCAACTCAATCATTCCCACCAATTCAGACCCCCAAATTACCCACCCTAAATGGAAATTGTTTTATACTAGCAAACATATTACCTCAAAAATCTTTCTTTCCCTTTGTTTCATCACCAGGCAACTCTTTTGATACATTTCTCTTGGGGAAACCAGTGAGACTCAAAGATCTGGTCCCCAAGAGAAACTAACAATGGGTTGGTTATTGGCCGTCTCAGCAGCATTCCTGGGTCACCCTCCCTTGCAGCTAATTAACTTCATTCCCATTACAAAGAATCCTGTATATAGCTTTGTTTTCAGGACAACTACTTATAGACATGAAGACTAACTATCTGAATTTCTCCGTCTCCTAAAAATGCACATTCTATGACTGAGCAGAAGGTAAGAGAGATATTTTTAATTATAAAAATCCTCCTATCGTGGTTGTTCCCCTTTCTCTATTCCTCTAAACACTCCCTTTCATTTTCTGCCCTTCTGCAAGCATACATATCCAAAATATTCTCCTTTCTCAAATATTTTTGTCCTTTTATTCCACATCATCTCTCTCCTTTTTTCAAATTTCAATAATTGAAATGTATTACGTCTCATAAAATTAATTCCATACACATTCCCCTTTTGTATTTTTAATTTCTCTCCTTAGTGAGCAGATGTTTTAAGACTCAGGTGTTCCTGACATTTGTTTTTCTGAACTTATTATAAACTTCATTTTCTATTGCTCAAAGCAGACATCTGGTCTCAACTATTCCTACCCTATTTGAAAACCAGGTTCTGTTATAAGCTAGAGAAAGGAAACCACAAGCCTTGACCTCCAGAGTCTGATATGATTCAATTTCTTTTCCTATTACTTTCCTCTGCATTTGACAGCTTCAGCCTAGGCTGAGAAGCTTTCAAATACAGAAAGATTCTAGCCCCATATCAGGAAGTGATAAAAAGGGGCTGCTGGCTATGCATCCTGAAATGGAACTGTGTGAAGACTGGCCAATTTGTTTGAAGAAAGGGAACTGGGAAAAGAAATGCCCATTGAAAAAGAAGAAATAATCTTTTAGGAAGGGAAGGCTAATTTCTTTTTTTTTTTTTTTCTTTCTTGAGACAGAGTCTCACTTTGTAGCCCTTGGTAGAGTGTTGTGTCATCACAGCTCACAGCAACCTCAAACTCTTGGGCTTAAGCAATTCTCTTGCCTTGGCCTCCCAAGTAGCTGGGATGACAGGCTCCCACCACAACACCCACCTATTTTTTTTTTTTTTAAGAGATGAGGTCTCGCTCTGGCTCAGGTTGGTCTCAAACCTGTGAGGTCAGGCAATCCACCCACCTCAGCCTCCCAAGTGCTGGGATTACAAGGTGAGCCACCACACCCAGTGAGAAGGCTAATTTCACTTCAAAACAAATAGCAATTCAAGGAATATGAGAGTCTTTCCAATAGGCTAGCAGTAGTTGTCAACGTGGGTTGCCACCCACAGGAACTGTATTAAAGGACCACAGCATTAGGAAGGTTGAGAACCACTGGTAGAGTGATCCTATCAAAGAAAAATACTTCTAGCTTTTTTGTAAGCATATCTACCAAGCAGGCATAGAACATTGTTGGAAAAGACCAATGAACTGGAATTTTAGAGCTTTGATGATTCTGGCTTTGTGAATGTATTGCTGTGAGCACTCTGGATAATAATTTAACTTCACTGGGTTCTCTACTTGTAGAATGAAGTAATTGGATTAATTAATTTCAAAGTTCTTTCCTCCTTCTATACAAAACTATAATTCTGAGGATCTTCTTTGTTCAATATGTGCCTGCATCTCTTGTTTGAAAATGTGTCTATCCAGACCCAGAATGAATGACTGAAACATTTTAAATCTCTGATAGGAAGATGACAAACTTCATGGAGACTTGGCTTCCGAAGAAGTCCTAGGCACTTCACTAAGTCATCAGTGTTTCCTAAGAAGACAGAAAAGCCAAACGCATGATCTTTTTCTACAAACAAGCTTTCTCAAGTCATCAAGATTTCTTCAATAATAATATATCACAATTCCAGATATTTGTAATAGAATGGGTGAGACCTTCTTCATTAATTTAAATATTCCCTGTTATATATGACTGGGTCATCATCAGGAAGTATAAAACTGAAGTATTATTAAATATAATTTTACAATATATTTGTGAGAAGTACCATTTTGTTTCTGATAAGAGCAATTACTAAGCATTTTTAGAAAACTCTTCTCCCAGGCTCAGCTCCCATAGCTTAGTGGTTAGGGCTCCAGCCACATAAACCGGGGCTTGTGGGTTTGAACCCAGCCCAAGCCTGCTAAACAACAATGACAACTACAACAACAGCAACAAAAGCTGGGCGTTGTGGCAGGCAACTGTAGTCCCAGCTACTTGGGAGGCTGAGGCAAGAGAATTGCTTACGCCCAAGAGTTTGAGGTTGCTGTGATCTGTGACTGCACAGCACTCTACCACAGGCAACATAGTGAAACTCTATCTCAAAAAGAAAAAAAAAACTCATCTATCAAATAGCTCTCGAGCTATTTTATGTACCAGCCACTGTTGTATGCAGGTAATATAGCATTGTACAAAGCAAAAATGTTCCCTACACTCATCAACTTTAATATTACATTTATGAAAAGCTACAAATATTAGAACTAGGATAAATAAAACACTGCCTAGGGTAGTAAAAACCCCGACATATTTTTATCAGTTACTCCCTCATTTTTTAGGAGATGACTCACCTGTCAGCTGAATCACCACCAGCAGTTTCAAGTAGCCACTCCATCCCACCCACTTCACCGGCAAGTCTATTCACTCATGTGCTTAAACTCTTAACTTTCCCTAATATCAGTACTTTTTCTACAAATTTTTCATTGCTTTCTACTTTTGATGTGACAATATATATAAACAGTGTATGAAAACACAATGAAAGTTCATTTTCTCAAGTATTCACAATGCATCAATGTGTATTGCTCTACACCATTACAAGAAATCTAAGTAAAAATGTACAATGTTCCACCAGTGCTTCCTCTGATCATCACTTTATCTCCCTTATTTCTCCTTTAGAATTCTTCCTTATTCCTCCTCCTGTCTCTCCTTTTTTTATTCTCTAACTCTTTTTCTAATTCATATTCGCTCTTCCTTTTTCTTTAGGTCTTCTCTCCTGCCTCATCTTTTTTTCTTTTTTTATTAAGTCATAGCTAGCTGTGTGCAACAATGCAACCATGGGGTACAGTGTGGTATTTTGATATGCAATTTGAGATATTTTCATCAAACTAGTTAACATAGCCTTCATGTCATTTTCTTAGTTGTTATGTCAAGACATCTATATTCTACTTTTAGAAAGATTCACTTGTACCCTTGTAAGATAAACCATAGAGGTGATCCCTCCAATCACCCTCCCTCCACCCATCCACCCCCCTCCCCTCCCTCCCTCCTGCCTCTTCTTAACCCTGCTTTTGACTCTGCCTCCACCGTACTGCTTACATTCATAGTTCCATATTTTGGTTGTGATTGTCCCAGTTTATAATGGTGAAAGGTCATGAGTAGATAAAATTACATGCTGTAATAGAATTTTTGAGTCTTTAGACTAAGATTATATGATTTGGGATTTCCCTTTTTGATAAACTTAATTATCAGTCACTCTCCAAGAAAAACACCATTTTAGTAGTAACACCCTGGTGGTAATAGGAATGCCCAAATCTGACAAAGTAATTCAGAAGCTTTAATTGCTTTTAATTGCTTTAAAATAGCTCTTAATGAGATTCCACCCTCATGATGTGAGTGTTGGAGTGCTTGTTGTGTATGTTGCATCTTAATTTAGCAGGATAAAACATTCGAACCTAAGTACCCAGTGTGATTCTTCAGCTTCAGCTTTACTTATTTATAAATAAAAGTTTACGAATTGGATGTTGAGCTTAGTAAGCTGCCAACCACCTGCTCCTCAGCAAAGTAAAGGACATTGCCATGAAGCCTCCCAGGGATGATATTATCAATGCTATAATGCTTCTCAGATTCATTTCCCCTCCCAAATCCTTTGTCCTATGCCCCTGTGACCTGGTTGAAGTCTAGGGATAGTAGTATGAATGAATTGAAGGAGTTAAAACATTAAAAAAAAAGTGTGCAGATAGAAAAATAACGTGCTTCTTGACTTACAATAGGATTATGTCCTAATAAACCAAACATAAATTGAGAATGCATTTAATATACCTAACCTACCAAATGTCATAACTTGATTTATTTACCTTAAATATGCTCAGAATACTTACTTTAGCCTATAGCTGGGCAAAATCACCTAACACAAAGTCTATTTTATAATAAAGTATTAAATATCTCATCTATATTGAATAGTGTACTGAAGTACAATTTCTATTAAATGCATATTGCTTTCTCACCATTGTAAGTCAAAAAAAAAATTTTAATTAAATCATAGCTGTGTACATTAATGCAATCATGGGGTACAGTGTGCTGGTTTTAGTAAAGTCAAAAACTTATTAAACCATCACAAGTCAGGGACCTTCTATGTATAATTCATTAAGAAAATATACTAGAAAGAATATTTAAGGAATATGTAGATGAGAGAAGGTAGGAAACAATGCAGAAATTGATTAAAAGAAACAGAAAAATTGCATTTTGTGGAAATAGAAAAGAAATTAAACCTACGTGTCTCCATCTGATATATATATATATATATATTCTTCCTAAAGAATTTTAAATTATATTTTTCTTATCCTATTGCATCTTATTGCCTCTATTTCTTTGATCATTCATTATGTATCTCTTCATATTTCTCAGTACAACATTACAAACTTTGCTCCTTCTGAACTTGATGAGAGCACTAGAACATCTGTTTTCCTTATAGTTATTTCCTGGTGACCAGAATTCAATCAGTGTGGCCATTCCCAGCCAAAGTGAAGAAGGGGCGATGCCTTCCACACTGCTTGAATAGAATGCCAAGAAGTTTTAACTTTATGATAGTTTATACAAAGTCCAGGACCTTTTATTTAAGGACCCTGTATCTCCTGGAGAATCTCACCTATGAAAACAATTTTAGCAGTTCATGAAAATGGGTGATTGGATGCAGGAAGTAGTAAGAGTTCTTTATTAAGTCGGTTTGTCCTCTTATAGTTATGAGTCAATTCTGGGTTTCAAACATTCTTCATTCTGTTTTCTGTGCCATTCTATGTTTTATCAAAAAGTCTAATATGTGTATAAATATGTATACTGAAAGATACTTCAAAGCCTACAAGGAAAGTTTCAGAGCGTTTTAAAGCACTAAAAAAACTCAAAAGCAACTACTATAATTTAAAATGTTGTGCTATGCAATTTGTTTACCTTTATTACATTTAATATTTATAAGAAAAGTCTTTCTAATGCTATTATAAATAAACCTTCCCTCCATGTTTATTTTAATAATACTATATTACAGTTCTTTATGTATATACACTATAATACACTTAAACCTAATGTTTGACATTTAAATTGTTTCAAGGTTATACCACTGTCAGTAAAGTATGATGAATATTTTTCTGCTGAAAACTTTTGTACAAATAGAATTCTGGAAGGAGTATTATCACACCAAAAGGTATAAATTCAAAATTCTTTTTTTTTTCAAAATTCTTAATATATGATTTTAAAATGCTTTCTTTTAGGTTTAAATTAATCTGTATTTCTTACAGGAATGTATTAAATGCCTTTCTCAGTGAGCCTTTGCCAATTTTGACAATAATAGTGTAAAACTCTTTTCTAATTTAATGGAAAATTAATAGTATTACATTTTATCATATTTCTTTGCTTTCTAGGACACACACATAGCTTATATTTCTTAATTCTCCCTTTATTGTTTATTTCTATATGTATTAGGGCTTGGAGATTTTTAGCCAATGTTTTGAACTCTTTCATATACTATGAAAATATCAATCTTTTGTCTCCCTATAGCATTTAAATTCAAGAAGGAGTAATGTGCTAGTTTGAGGTAGATTATTTTAGGCACATACAGAAATATCCTTCTGTGGTTTCTTAACTGTTATGCATTTATGTTTTCATTTCTAATTTTTATTTAATTTTTTTACTCTTGATTGCATTTTGAAAAATCATCTATTTTTATTCTTTTGAAACCCATTTCATATGCTTGTATACAATCTTCCAATTTTATGCCTTTTTACCTTTTTTTAATCTTTATTCTTTTTTGCCTGAAATTTCTTGCATTTATTTGATGTATTTTTCTAACTTCTTAAGTTGCTGACAAGTTCACATAGTTGAGCAAATGAGAGCACATAACTCCATACATCACTTTTGAGTGCAACTTTGCTCATACTCCATTAATCTTTCATACCCTGTGCTCCCATTATTTTGTAAATAGTCAACTGTCGATTAAATAAGAGATTGCTTGTAATCAATTTTAAGTTGTTCTTTTAACATATTATTTTCAGTGCCTCTAAGTTAATTCCTTCCTTTGTTTCCTTCAGGTCACTTCACAGTTTTCCCTTCCTTCTGATTCAATGGACCAATTAAATGACTCTGTGGTAACCGAATTTGTATTACTGGGACTTGCACAATCCCTGGGAATGCAGTTTTTCCTTTCTTTCTTCTTCTCTCTATTCTACCTGGGAATTATCCTTGGAAACCTCTTCATTGTGTTCACAGTGATTTTAGACCCTCACTTACACTCCCCCATGTACTTCCTGCTGGCCAACCTGTCACTCATTGACGTGGGCCTTTCATCTACCACAGTTCCTAGGATGATCTCTGATCTTTTCACTGACTGTAAAGTCATTTCTTTCCACAACTGCATGATACAAATGTTCTTTATCCATGTTATGGGAGGAGTTGAGATGGGGCTGCTGATAGCCATGGCATATGACAGGTACACAGCCATCTGCAAGCCTCTCCACTATCTAACTATTATGAACCCCAAAATGTGCATGCTCTTGGTGGTAGCTGCTTGGGTCATTGGGGTGATTCATGCTGTGTCTCAGTTTGTTTTTGTTATAAATTTACCCTTCTGTGGCCCCAATAATGTGGGGAGCTTTTACTGTGATTTTCCTCGGGTTATTAAACTTGCATGTATGGACACTTACAGACTAGAATTTGTGGTCACTGCCAACAGTGGCTTCATATCTATGGGCACCTTCTTTTTCTTAATTGTGTCATACATCTTTATTCTGGTCACTGTCCGACAACATTCTTCAAATGATTTATCCAGAGCATTCTTTACTTTGTCAGCTCACATCACTGTAGTGGTTTTGTTTTTTGCTCCATGCATGTTTCTCTATGTGTGGCCTTTCCCTGCTAAGTCATTGGACAAGTTTTTTGCCATTGTGGACTTTGTTGTCACTCCTGTCTTAAATCCTGCCATCTATACTTTACGGAACAAAGATATGAAGGTGGCAATGAGAAGGCTCAGTAGACAGGTTGTAAGTTCTAGGGAGATGACCTAACAGGTTTCCTTGTTCCCTTGAATAGCCAAGGGAAAACTTGTGAGACTATAAAAGCACAGGATGAAAGTCAAGAACCATCTAGACCCCCATTGCCACCAAAAACACTACAAAATGTGTACATTTCTATTATTGCCTTAAAAAACTGAGAAATCTTCAGAAAAGGCAGTATTGAAGCTAAGAATTTTATTTCAGATGAAGTTGCAGCAATTTTTGTTAATCATAAATAACAAAATTCTATATATTTCTATATAACCTGTATGCCTAAATTGTAGTTACCAACTATGACTACATTCATTTATAATGTGGTTATTTTGTATCATATGAATACATATGCATCTGTAATTTATCTCTATTTATTAGTATCTTTATAGTGATAATAGATATCACTGGAAATTAATAAATGTTTCTTATGGAAATTAAGTGAATCCAATGGATAAAATATGGGTTTATATAAACCAATGGAAGTTAAAATCAAGGAAGAAATAATTCTCATTTTAATTATACTTTAAGTTAGATGACTAAGAAAGTAGGTGCTATGTTACAACTCAATTATTATTTTCACTATGATCATTGATATATTTTGTACAATGTTACTTTAGAACTTGACTTGACTCTTGCACTTTGTATTATGCAAAATTTGTCTACATTCCACTTTTTTAATGGCACAGTGCTATTCCCTTTGCAGTCTTCCCCAAGTATTTCTTGATTCACTCTTAAAAAGCATCTATAGTTCTAAAAATATTTGAAATACCTTATTTCCTAGAGCAGGGTACCCCATTTAGATCTCAGAAACTTACTTAATGTGCCTGCTCTTAAGCTAAGGTGCTTTGGACAATGAAAACGATTGATGTCTTTCAGTTAAAACCTGGAAAGTCTGGTGGTCAAAACACAATGGAAACATCACTTGGATGTACACAGATTTCAAGAACATTAACTGCAGCAACTCAGCTCATTGAAGGTGCAAAATAAAATGAGGTTATAAGTGAAACCTGAGACTTTTTTATTATTGGTTAAAGTATTTATCCTATATTTTCTCCACAAATGGATGATCAAAATTCTATGCTATCCTCTTTTTATAAAATCTAAGTATTATTCACTTTCTTATTAACCTTTCTGAGTTTTGTTTTATTTGTTTATTTTTTTAAATATATTTTTGAGGCAGAGTCTCACTCTCTCACACTGGGTAGAGTTCCATGGTGTCATAGGTCACAGCAACCTCAAACTCTTGAATTTAAGAAATGTACTTGCCTCAGCCTCCCAAGTACTGGGGCAACAGGCATCCACCATAATACCCAACTAATTCTTCTATTTTTAGTAGAGATGAAGTCTCACTCTTACTCCAGCTGGTCTCAAATTCTTGAGCTCAGGTAATCCACCTTCCTTGGCCTCCCACAGTGGTAGGATTTCAGGCATGAAGACCATTCTCAATTTTAATTTTACAACTTCATTTTATTTGTCTTACTATTAATATAATTCTTTTAAAGTCACCTTTAGACTCAGTGAGACAATAACAATATATAAATGGTCCAAGAAATGATGGCAATAGTCATTAACTCAAGAAGATTCTGTGTGTTTCCTTGAATAGCCAAGGGAAAACTTGTGAGACTATAAGAGTTAGTTTCAGTACTCAAATCTCAGGCTGACTATTCCCAGATCGCTTAACCTGGTCACTTTCATAAAAGGCTCTTAATTAATCAAGTGGCTTACTAAAGAGGAAATGTAACATATGTACTTTTCTCTTGAAAATGTTATGCTTCGAGAGAAGTACAAATAAAAGGAAATCTGTACCCCTCTTTATCAGAAAATAACTGTAATCTCTTCCAGTTATGAAGAAGGTAGGTGGAAAGATAAAATTGAAATATATTAGTGGAACTAACCAAATTGTAGCACATTATTGACAATGATATGCTTCTACTGCTAGGAATCCATTCTACAGAATTCAATTGTTTACATTCAGGG
Organism: Galagoides demidoff; assembly: GCA_963574575.1. Taxonomy (NCBI): domain Eukaryota; kingdom Metazoa; phylum Chordata; class Mammalia; order Primates; family Galagidae; genus Galagoides; species Galagoides demidoff. The sequence continues at coordinate 7,449 of CAUYQV010016796.1, read as the reverse complement.
AAAATGGAAGAATGATTGGCTTAAATACTTAGAAGAATTAATAATAATCTTTACAGGATAGCCCTTGTTATACATGTTACACTGGTAACAATCATCAAATCCTTTGCCTGACTCTTCTAGGCTAATTTATTCTTTCCTCTCTATTTAGTAGGTTTTCTCCCCATCTTCCCCAAATGCATTGTTTCCTTGCCCACCTTCTTCCAACCTTTTGTAATCCCACTGAAACTTAGTTTTGAATATTTCTTTCACATAAAAGTACAAAATCTATTTGTAGAGTTGTGGGAATTTTGAGTTTTAGATGGAATGAACTCATTTTTCAAAAGCAGAAAAACTAAGTCCCAGAGACTTTTGAAAGATATGCCTGAAATCACAGTGAATTTGTGTTGGACCCCAAGAACCTGACTTCCATCTCAGTGAGACTTACAGAAATACAAGGTTGTTGTTGGTTTTTTTCTTTTTAAGAGAGATAAAAGGTGTTTACGAAATGCATATAACACTCTGATGGTTGAATTCCAAGCTTACACTAGAGCATAGGAAATAATTTTCTTATTCAGCTGTGGTTGGACCTTCATGTTTGCTACCAAGTTTGTGAGATTCTGGAGAACTCCTTTAATAAACCTAAACTTAATGTTTAACTTAGAATCAATAACAACTCTTCTAAAACTTCTTGATCATTTTTGAAGGGTTAGAAATGAGCTTTGAAAGAACTATGGTAGTGAAGGATCTTTGTAGCTGAGGATCCCATATTATCACTCTTCCCTCCACAGCAGCATAAACTTGGGATACTTTACTAAGTGTGAAAGAAATTCCTTTTGCTTAAGTATAGCATGCCTAAATTCTTACTTGCTACCTTGATAGAAAGTCTTTTTGCTACAGATGAAAAGAATATTTGGGTTAATCACCATTCTTTGTATATTTCTTATGGAGATATAATTTCAACTTTGTGCTTTTCTGTCAGTGAAAAGAAATAGTTTCATACCACTAAATATCTAAGGTCAATTCTACTGTATACTTCAGTTATAAAGAAACATCTCAACCAGTCATGTCAGAAATTATCTCAATAGAAACCCTAATGATTAGTGTGGTTACATTTCTTATCGTGCTAGGCAGAAGAGAATTAAAGTGAGTGTTCATGACTTATTTCACTATTGGACTTTATTCTAGGAAGGAGGTTAGAATCACTAAATTTTTATAGGACTTTGAAAACAGCAATATGGTGTTTGGGTGGGTAGGGATAAGGAATGAAATTCCAAGTCATGAAGAGAAAAGTATGATTTCTGAAGGGAAGTGAGGGAGGTGGAGGGGGGAGGGAGGGTGATTGGTGGGGTCACCTCTATAGTTTATCTTACAAGGGTACAAGTGAATCTTTCTAAAAGCAGAGTATGAATGTTTTAACGCAATAACTAAGAAAATGAAATGAAGGTTATGTTAACCAGTTCGATGAGAGTATTTCAAAATGTATATGTAAACAGCGCACTGTATCCCATGATTGCATTAATGTACACAGTTATGCTATAAGAAATAAAAAAGAAAAAAGAAAAGTATGATTTCTAAGAGCTATGGAATAACTGTGATTAGGAAAATGACAAAAGCAAATAATAGTATTCTTCAAAAAAAATTGGAAAGTATAACTTTCTGCATGCCTTCATGTCTCCCACGGAACATTATCTCTCAATTTCCTCTTCTCTCTTTTACATCTTACTTGACAATTAATTCTTATACCTAATGCATTAAGTATTCTTATGGCTGAGTTTCACCATCAGGATACCTTTCATCTGTTTCTTCACATCACTGCAAAACTTCTTAAAACAGAACATATTTTCTTTCTCAATACACCATTAAAATGGCTCAGTCAACTCATGTCCAACAGTCACTGTTCAATCTCCCTCCCAGCAGACAGCAACTGGCCAGGGGCATTCCACCAACACCTCCACATGCCTAAGCAAGTATCATGATCCTTTACCTACTTCCTAATTCATTCCTGCTCCTAAAAGTGATCTGTGTGCTACATATATTATGATAGCATTTATTTAATGAGTGTTATCAAAGTGATGACTCCCACCTGTAATCCTAGCACTTTGAGAGGCTGAAGTAGGTGGTGAGGTTCTTCAACTCAGGAGTTTGAGATCAGCCTGAGCAAAAGGGAGGCCCCACCTCTACTAAAAATAGAAAAACTAGCTGGGCACTGTGGTGGGCACTTATAGTTCCAGCTATTTAGGAGGCTGAGGTAAGAGGATTGTTTGAGCACCAGAGTTTGAGGTTACTGTGAGCTATATAATGCCACAGCACTCTACCTCAGGTGACAGAGAAAGACTGTCTCAAAAACAAAACAAAAAAAGTTAAAGCCATCAAAATGTTCCAAATTATTCAGAATGAAAACATTGGAATGCTATTTTTTCATCTTCCACATCTTACTGACAAGTTTTCCGTTGTTACTACCTCGATGATGGCTATTCTATATTGACTGCATACTGTGTGCTAGGAAACTGATATACATGCTCACTTCCAATCCTCAGAGCACTCCTATGAAGTAGTTCTGCTATCACTCATCTTTTCCAGATACGGCCATAAGACTTAAAACATTTAAGTGATTTGTCCAAGGTTACTCAGCTACACAGTGAAGAGATGATGTGAACCCAGGCCTCACAGCACACAAGTTCACATCTTAGCCATTATAATGTACTGCTTGATGGGCTCTCACAAATCTTCACTCATCCCTTTCCTGTTCACACAATCACAACCTGCAGTTATTACCATTGTTGACTTTAAAATAATCATTTGGTGTTATTTCCAAGCTCCCCTCTTAAGGGTTCATTTAACTCTCCTTTCCAATTTTAACTCCTATTAACTCTTTCCCACTTTCTCTCATGTAAACTTTGTTACATCTTTTCCACTCTACCTTTGAATTCCCATTCTTTTGTCCTCTCTCACTTTTTAAATTTTAGACTTCTGATGTTCCCTTTCTTTTCCATGTTTTCATCTTTCATTGCATTTTGACATGTCTCTTTTTCTACTAAGAATGTTAATATCACCAAATGATATAGGATATTTACTACAGAATATAAACTGTCTTGAATTCAGAGAAAAAGGAGATTAAATACAAGATTATGGTATGGACTTAATCTTGCTGAGAAAGTAGCATAAACAATGGTATCTTATTAGGAATAATATACTTAACATGAGTGGGGACGCTGAGAAGACTGTAATAACTGAAATCCAAAGCATAGATGGCCAAGAGAACTGTGTGAGATAAATTATGAGTTTAGGTTGTTGAATTCTAAAAGCCTTTATGTAATGAACTATATAGTATGTCATTATAAGAGTGAGCAGAATGTTACAAAATGAGGCTTTGAATTTGATAATTCTGACTTCCTTCTCATTCTCTTCTTCAAGGCAGCTACAGAGACTATTTCCTGGAATGAATCACTGAGTAAAACAAATCACTCCATGGTGTCTGAGTTCATTTTACTGGGACTTTCTGATTCTTGGGAACTCCAGGTTTTCCTATTTGTGTTGTTTTGTGCACTCTATGGTGGAATTGTGTTTGGAAACCTTCTTATTGTCATAACGGTGGCTTCCAACTCCCGCCTTCACTCCCCCATGTACTTCTTCCTAGCCAACCTCTCACTTGTTGATCTGTCTCTGTCTTCAGTCACAGCCCCTAAGATGATCACTGACTTCTTCAGTCAGCACAAAGTCATCTCTTTCAAGGGCTGCCTTGCTCAGATATTTCTCCTTCACTTTTTTGGTGGGAGTGAGTTAGTGATCCTCATAGCCATGGCATTTGACAGATACATAGCAATCTGTAAACCCCTACGCTACACTACAATTATGAGTGACAAGGTGTGTATTGGCATTGTGGCTGCAGCATGGGGGATTGGCTTCCTCCACTCAGTGAGCCAGCTGGCCTTTGCAGTGCGCTTGCCCTTCTGCGGTCCCAATGAGGTTGATAGCTTTTATTGTGACCTTCCTAGGGTAATCAAACTCGCTTGTACAGATACCTACAGGCTAGATATCATGGTCATTGCTAACAGTGGTGTGCTCACTGTGTTTTCTTTCGTTCTCCTAATCATCTCCTACTCTATTATTCTAATGACCATCCAGTATCGCCCTTCAGGGAGGTCATCCAAGGCTCTGTCCACTCTGACTGCTCACATCACAGTAGTTCTTTTGTTCTTTGGACCATGTATCTTTATTTATGCCTGGCCATTTCCTATCAAGTCATTAGATAAATTTCTTGCTGTGTTTTATTCTGTGGTCACTCCTTTCTTGAATCCAATTATATATACACTGAGAAACAAAGACATGAAAACTGCAATGAAATGGCTGAGCCAATGGAATGTGAATTCTAGTGTAAATTTTTAGAATATAATTATAAGATTAATCTGAGATAATAGCATATAGTAAAGTTGATAATTATTTATTAAAGCTCATGAAAATTGTACCTTCCATTCTCATATAACTTACTAATTATAGAAGAGCTTTTACATATGTTGCCTCAGTTTGTCCTTCAATAATGTTATATGTTATGTTTTTAGTTACAGATGCAAACTAATGTCATGCTTTCAAAACATTATCTCACTTCTCAGAACAATGAAAGGCATACATTTGTTAGCCCTTATATATATCTGTGCCTTCCTGGCTCAGCTTGAGTTTAATAGAAAAAGTAACAGAAACTATCCTGGATTATAAAATTTCTTAAATTTTATTTGCCTCATTTTCTTTAAAAAACTTCAAGAAAAATGAATTGGAGCTCAGTTCCTATAGCTCAGCAGCTTGGACACCAGCCACATACACCAGAGCGGGTGGGTTCAAATCCAGCCTTGGCCTGCCAAACAACAGTGAAAACTACAACCAAGGGCAGCACTGGCCCCATATACCAAGGGTGGTGTGCTTGAACCTGGCCCGGGCCAAACTGCAATGAAAACTACAACCAAAAAATAGCCGGGCATTGTGGTGGGCACCTGTAGTCCCAGCTACTTGGGAGGCTGAGGAAAGAGAATTGCTTAAGCCCAAGAGTTTGAGGTTACTGTGAGCTGTGATGCCATGGCACTCTACCCAGAGTGACAGCTTCAGACTCTGTTTCAAAAAAAATAAAATAAAAATAAAAATATTTTGCCGCATGCCCAACTCAAAAATATACTTAGTGATAAAGAGCTATGTGTCAACTTTTAAAAGGTAGAAAATAGAAACTCTTCTCATTGCAATAGTTTATAATTCATGTCCTACCACTATAATAGCCTATAGTCTATGAGTGAATTTTTAAGAGTGATATGAAGAATAAATCTGCCAATGTGGAATTTGGGCCTGGAGGCCTTGGACATCCTGTGTATATGATAATAACTCATAAGCAGTAAAAAGAATTTAGAGTTGTCCAATATCTTAACATTGCCATAAAATGTATATGTCTTGAATCTATGTGATTTTTCCAGCGAACTTTTAAAAGCACAGGCCAACCTTTAAAATTGAAAAAATCTGAGTTTAATTCTGTTTACTCCTTATTAATTATACTTTTGGGTGCCTTACTTATTTTTTGTAAGTTTTAGTTTTCACATTTGTAAAAGGGGGATAGTAATACCCACTACATATGGTTATAATGAGGTATGAGACAATAGATATCAGTCAGATAGCACAATTTGTGGCATATCCAGCACTCAATAAATATTAAGTACTATTATAATTACTATATAAGTCCTATATATATCAGCAAAGCCAAACATTCTCAACTTTTATTTTTTCCCAACATTCTAATCTTAACACACACTGTTGGAGCATTGTAGAAGATTAAATATTCTAAGAAGTAAAAAATGTAATTTGTGAAAATGTGGCTTCTATTAAGAAATAAAGAGAGGCAAATGATAAGAAAAATAAAATAATGTTAACTCCAGGAAAAATAAAATAGAAAAATCTATGCATAGATTAAAACACATAATAAAATTAGTAATTATAATATCTCAGATCAGTGGGAAAAGGGAGGACCTATTAATGGGATGGTAGTCTACAGATAAGGATACGGGAAAAGATATATTGAATCTATTTGTCATACCATTAGTGCTCTAAAGTAATCTACAAAATGCATCATAAGTGAAAACAATAAGCTTCAAAAGAATATCTCTATAATACTAATTTTTGTTTTAAAGCACAGGTATACATATATTTATGTAATATATAATATTTATATGTGATTTATAAATATATATTTTATAAATTTTTTGATAAACAACTTTAAATGGTAAAAAAATAATAATAAAATGTTTTCCCCTGGCAGGAGAAGGAAACATGGCAATGTACAGGGATGAAAGCTAGGCTTTTCTGAGTATGTCTCATAGGGTTTGACTTTATAATTACATAACTATTCTACATATTTAAAAGTGAAATCAAATCAACAGAAAAAAAGTTCAGTCTCTACCCATCAAGGTCAAACCAAAACAAAGTGATATAGTAGCATTTTAATTATATAGTATAACATCAGAGAAAAGAATTCTTTCATTGGACAGTAAAACATAGTCAAAATACCATGAGTTATATCCTGAGGACAAAACATGAAAAGAACTCAGACTATCTACTTGTTGGTAGAGTAAGATTAGTTTTACTATTTTAAAAATATTGTATGAAAAGTTCTGACATTTAAGTTTGTGAACTTGTCCTAGAAAAAGTACTACATACCTCACTGCTGAATATCATTCCAATCACCTTCAAAGTATTTCCTTTGGGAAGCTAAGCACCAATGCCAGCACCCAGTGGAACTCTTTTGGAATGATCATCAAAGAATTTTAGAACTCTTTTCTGGAATGACCATCAAAGCTATCACTGTACTTATGCAATAACAATAAACACCACTCAGCAAGACACCACCACATCAACAGGAACATAGCTGTGAGACACTGATATGCCAAGGTTATGAAACCTTACTAAGTTATTTGTACAGTGCCAACGTAAGCATATAGTGGCAAGTTTGTGAGCTTCATTTAATACAACTTCATCTTTGATGGTCTTTCCTGAAAGAGTTCCAAAATTGCTTCAAGAATGAACTAAGTGTTGGCATCAATACATAGTTTCCTAAGAGGAGTACTTCAAGGTGACCATAGTGAGATTCAGCAATGAGGTATGTAGCACTTTTTCTAGAATGACTTGGCAAACTTAATTGCCAGACTTCATATATTGAGATAAAGCAAATAAATAATATGTCAATACCAACAAAAATCAATATTTTCAGCATGAGATAAAGAAGATACAAAAAAAAAAAGCAGCTAAGTACATAATCTGTGTTCTGTAACTTTATTTAGAAATTAAAGGTTATGGCTCAGTGCCTGTGGCTCAATCAGCTAAGGCGCCAGCCACGTACACCTAAGGTGGCGGGTTCGAATCCCCAGCCCGGGCCCGCCAAACAACAATGATGGCTGCAACCAAAAAATGGCCGGGCGTTGTGGCGGGCGCCTGTGGTCCCAG